>PVHX01011213.1:0-65441 GCA_004024805.1 Geosciurus inauris
CTCAATTCCATTTAGCAGGCATCCTGGTTATCTAATGCAGCAGAGTAACTCCAAGACTTAGTGATGAAAACATCAACCTTTATGTTAGATTCACAGATTCTGATGGCCAGGAATCTGGATATAGCCTAGTGTGTATGGCTTATTGTCAGGTTTGGTCAGGGTCCAAGATGCCCAAATAAGGAAGCTGGTCAGCGGAGCTGCAAGCCAGATGTGACGTCACTAGTGGACACGCCTCCTGTCAATCAGCGAGTTTTCCTGACCCATCAGGAAGGACTCTGGCCTTCTCTTCCTGTACCCAAGCCCTCCCCTTCCTGACCGGGTTTTCTTGAAATTCTCTACGCACGGAATCTCCGACGCCATTTCTCCCGACCCGCTCTGATGGACGGGGGATTTGGTCCGAGGGCGCATTCCAATAAAGCCTTGCCAAGTGGCTTAATTCATCTTCTCCTGGTCATGTGATATTTACACTTATCTTTGTCCAGTGTCTGGGGCCTTAGCATTAAGATTTAACAGTTAGTAGTGACACCAAATACTGGGGTCTAGAATCATTTTAGACAATGTTCCTCTCAGTTACCTGGTTTCATTAAAAGACCTGGACAAGAATGCCTATATGTAACTTTTCCATGTGGCTTTGGCTTCTATGGTGGTCTTGGGTAGCAATATCCTTATGTGATGACTAAGGGCTCCAAGGGAAATATTTGTATTGAATGAGGCAGAAGCTCCTTGGCCTTTAACAACCCAGATTCCGAAGTCATGAAGTGCCACTGCTACCCAATTGTTAAATAGTCACATGCTTTCCCAGGTTCAAGGAGAGGGATGTATTCATATCACAATGGTAGAAGTATTATGCATTAAAATAGTCAGATCTGGTGTTGACTGAGAGCATTTTATCTGCCTGACAGTGGCTCTTTTTGAGGTGCAGAAGCAGATGGAACACATTCTCTGTCTTCAAGGAGCTCTCAATTTATAAGGAAATTAAGAAAGACACTACCAAGATTGGTCTGATTATGACAGTAGAGCAATTGATATTTTGATTTTGTAACAGGAATAACAAATTAATGAATGAACCAGCACCATATACACAAAAAATTCTCTCTGATAAATGGGCACTGATCCATAATGGGGTGGTGGTGTGGGGAGGATGGAGGAACTTTGATTGGGCAAAGGGGAGGGAGTGTAGGGGAGGGGGCATGGGGTCAGGAAAGATGGTGGAATGAGATGAACGTCATTACCCTAGGTACATGTATGACTGCACATGTGGTGGACTCTGCATCATGTACAACCAGAGAAATGAAAAGTTGTGCTCCATTTGTGTACAATGAATAGAAATGCATTCTGCTATCATGTATAACTAATTAGAACAAATAAAAAAAGAGAAAAATTTGTGCTAACATTTTGGAATAGACTCATTGTGAAGAGTTACCACCTTCATCTGTGTAAGAGCTCTTGCACCAGGGGACTGGTCCTCAAGCCACAGCCAGCAGGGAGAGCAATGTCTTATTTTTCCCTGTGAGAGCTTCCCTGGGGCACAGGGAGCAGTCAGTGAACAGTATTGAATTCAGCCTTCCCTTCTAATGGAAGAAGGGGCAAATGATTGAATCACAACTTTATACAGAATCAAGAGAACTGTCCTGGAGGATATACATGTTGCAATATATATAGTACGTATGTATGTACACAGTCCAGAAGCTTTGCAATGGACTCTTACTCTATTTTAAAATTCAAATAAAACATTAAATCTAAAAACAAAACAAAACAAACACAGTATAGAATATAGAAACAGACTGAAAACTTTGTAACTTGATAAACAATGGCAGTGCTATGGCAGGTAATTGTCCAAAGGAGGCATTATGTAATATATGGAGCTAACAAAATGCATTTCTACATGGGATTAATTAGATTTTTATCTCTCACTATAGAAAAATTAAATCCAGATGGATAAGGAACTTTAATGTCAGAAGCAAAATTTTGGAGTACATAGAAGCAATGTTGATGAAAATCACTCTGACCTTGGGGTTAAGAGCAATTTCTAAAACAAGACACAAAAAACACTAATCACAAAAGATGTGATAAATGAAGTCCACTTCATGGAGATTAAAAACATCTGGTTATCACAAACTATCTTAAATTTTGTAAAGTTAAAATGAGAATAAAACATTTATAACATACATAGCCAAGTTAGAATCAATATCTATCTCTGTCACCCATCTATCATTGTTATGGTTTGGATGTGAGGTGCCCCCAAATGCTCATGCATACGACAGTTCAGGAAGGTTTAGGGGAGAAATAACTTGTATGAGAGATTTAACCACATCAGTGAATTAATCCCCTGATGGGATTAGCTGAAGGCAGGTAGAGTATGGCTGGAAGGAGTGGGTCATTTGGGGTATGCCTTTGGGGTATATATTTTGTATCTAGTGAGCAGAGTCTCTCTCTGCCTCCTGATCATCATGTGAGCTGCTTCCCTCTGCCACACTCTTCTACCATGATGTTCTGCCTCACTTTGAGCCTCCAGGAATGGAGCTACCTGTCTATAGAGTGAGACCCCAATGTGCGAGCCCCAAATAAACCTTTCCCCTCTACAATTGTTCTTGTTATGTTTCAGGATTCACATACAGGGCACTGAGGTGTTCAACAGGAAGCAGTGTTTATTTCATAAAGGCATGGAGCTTGGTGGAATCATACCCAAAGTTCAAGCCTCCAATGCAGTGGGGCTTTGCCATTATAGCCCTAGATAGCCCTTCCCTGCTACATACTAGTCCCTTTGTTTCCCCTATTTGGAAAAATACATTTCTGTGGAGTTTTCTATAATCAAAATTCATAAGGAAACTGTGGCAGAGTGTGTAGGGGAAATGGAGGGAGTGGTCAGCAGGGTTGTACATGTTCCCTGAATGTTGGCAGAGTTGTGCATGCACCCAGAATGCCATGTCACCTTATATTTGTCTAGGGAATGCAGGTGTACATGGTTGCTATAGTCATGTTGAATGTGATTATGTATATGCACACAGGCACTGGCCGTGTCACTTCATGTTTGTTTGAAGATGGCTCTTGCCACAGTCAGGTCTTTTAGTCACAGCATTGAAAAAGCTGACTAAAACAGAAGTGGTACCAGAAGTGGGGCTGTTGCTGTGACTAACTTGACTATGTGGTTCAGAAACTGTTGGAGCTTTTTGGAATTTGTTGGAGCGATTTTGAGATGTGTAGCAGTGCAAACTGGAAATTATTTTGATTGTTGTAAACAGAGCTTAGTGGCCAATTCTGGTGGAATCTCAAAAGACCAGAATGCCAATAGGACCATAGACAGTGAAGAGAGGGTTCAAGAGGGTTCCAAGAAGGAGGACTCTATTGGAATTTGGAGTAGAGGCCATTCATGTTATGTTCTGGCTGAGAAATTGTCTGCATTTTGCTGGTTGCCTGAGACTTTCTGTGATTTTTAAAAGGCCTGTTTTTAAAATCAGCCTCACTTTGAGCCCAGAGGAATGGAGCCAGCTATCTGTGAACTGAGATTTCTGAAACTGTGTGCCCTTAAATGAACTTTTCCTCCTCTAAAATTGTTCTTGTCAGGTCTTTTAGTCACAGCAGCATAAAAGCTGACTAAAACAATCATCTATAAACATTTACAAATAATTGAGAAAAGCCACTCAAGAGAAAAATGGACAAAAGGCACAAATATTTCACTGAAGAAAAAATTATGAATAACCAATAAAAAATGAAAAATTGCTCTTCTTGTTAGTAGTCATACACATGTAAATCAAACTGCTATGCAATAACAGTTTCTACCATTCTCTTAGCAGAAATTAACATGGAAGGCCGTACCATGGACCAGTGGAATGGAACTTCTGATAAGGATATAAACTGATGTAACAACTTTGGAAGATTATGTGGCATTTGACTAAAGGACCCAAATTCCATCCCTGCATGCACTCCCTTTCCTAGTCTTCATCAGCCTTCACCAAGTCCTTCTTGTACTTTCCATCAGTATGCAGGTCATCTGTGGTGTTCTGGTCCCACTACAGAGTATGATATCAGAAATGCTGCTGAAAAATGAAACGTCCTTGCTGTCAAAGGTACTAGCAAAGAGAATTAGGAATAAACAGGAAAATCAGGACATTTATACCCTCTCAATGAAAATCCTCTTTTCTGTCTCTCTTTTTTTCCCTTATAAGCAGAGCAACCAAACACACAAAAAGATGGTTATATCATCTCTAGCTTCAAGATACAATTTGATCCTAGTGTCTGTGACTGGGTTTAAATGTTACAGGCTTAAAGTGATAACTGAGGAAAAAGTGGTGGAAGTGCAGTCCTTGAAAACTTCTCTCCATGCTTCATAAGTGGAGGTGTAACAGGCCTGTGCTGAAGGAAAGAAACGTCGTGGATGTGAAGATTCATGAACAATATGGAAACTTACAAAAAGCTACTTTAATTAGTTTTAAGGAAAATTAGCTCAATGAAGAAAACAGATTTCAAACTTGACCTTCTAATAGCCCTCGATATTGAGATTCATTTTGGTGCCTAAAAATTCCAGTGAGTGTCCCCTTTCATATGCCCCTTATTATTTCTTATCATATTTGAATGCTTCTGCACTGCATTTTTCTCTACTCTTATAAACCCATTTATAAGAAGTTTAGATAAAATTCTTCAGGCTTGCTTTTATCTTTCTTGAGCTTCATCCGTGCCTTGGACAGCACCATCATTTGGCACACATCAGTATTTGGAGGCCTTCCCTCTCTGTCTCAAAAGGTTAAGGGAGCTCTGCTTTTGAAATTTCAAATTTGACCTCCTCTCAAGAAAAATTGAACAGAAAAGTGGATGTGAACTTTTGGGGGCAAAGTTTCACTGAATCACAAATGACCATGATGTCTGAGGGTGGATTCTCACACTCCGGTAACCTACTGGCTCTATCAGCCGGCCTTCACTGCTTAAGCAAAAGTTCACAGATGCCTGGTTTGATGATGGATACTGCTGTTGTTCTTTTCTCCAGGGTTCTGGAGAGGTGTCAGCCATGGCAAGAGAAGGGCAAGCTGGAGAGATGCAGATCTGCTCTGTTTCACACCTGGGCCACTCCTTAGTGCTGTGCCTAGGCCAGTAAGTCCTTGTCCAGACTCCTAACATATGAAGACATGGACTTCTAATGCTCCTTCTGGATTAGACACTGCTAGGCAGGTAAGGCCTGGTGAGCACAGCAACTGCTATTCTTGTTTACACGGAAACAGATGAGCCCAGTCTGCAGACTCTTGACTCTTTTGAGGGGGTGAACTGTGAAGAAACTGGTCCCAAGCATAAGTTGAAAGTGATCTAAGTGACATAAAGGGAAAGAACCAGAAAAAATGCAGAGCATATGTGTGGTTCTGATTAAACCCAGAAACCCAGTGGCTGAAATCTTGCTTTCTTCAAGAAACATGCAAAACCGCCAAGGCATTTCTATAAGCCATGATACTTTAGGGTATAAGCAATATTTTACTACAAAACACCCATATCTCTAAAACCTAAGGGCCTAGTCTACATGGATAGGATGTGTGACCTTGTGACTTGTTTCTTTAGACTGGAGGAATGAGCAAAATTAAGTTTTCTTGCATCAATCTGAGTGTTCTAAAAACAATGAGGAAATGCTATTGTTGTTCTAGGGTAAAGTAATTCAATCTGTGTTTGTGATGTAGTAAGACCTTGTCATTCACTGCATCATCTGTTCCACAAGCAAGAACTAAATTTCTTCTTTATGACTGGCAGAAGCTAAACTTATAAACTCCATTTACAGTGAGCATTTGCTGGATGAAGAAAGGTGGCCCTCAAAGCCTTAGTCTTGTCCTGTCAGAGTGAGGGAAGGAAAGCTGGTCAGCAGAATGTCTCAGCTATCTAGGCGGTAAGTAACCCAAGTGCAGATGCTGAGCCAAGAGGTGTTTAAAAATTCTTTGTTAATTCTACACAAAAATAGGAACTCAGTCTTTGAAAGATGATCTGCAGCTATTATCAAGAGATAATACAGAAAGATGCATTTTTCTGTTTTCTGACCCCACATTTCCTTATTTGTCTGCATGATCCAGGTGAACTGCCACCTGAAGCTTCCTGGAAATCTCTTTCCAATCTGCAGCCTAACCTGCTGCATCTATGCTGGTCACATCTGCTGTTCATTTTATGAAATGATAGCTAACATTTCAGATGTGTTTACTATGCACCAGCAATGACTGGGAAAAGCAATTCCTGTCTTTAGCTCTGGTGCTAGATCTGAGTCATGATCTGAGTAACAGTTCTGGGTTATATATTGCATATGTCCAGCTCTAGTTCAGATACTCCAAACCACTGGGCATTGACCTTCTCCAAGTTTTCTACCTTTTTACTTAGCATTGGCATAGGGAGTTAGTGTTTCCAATGAATGAACCAACTACAATGGTAATATTAATTTCTTGGTTGAATATGTAAAAATACTGCTCTGAGAAAAATAAATCAGTGCAGATAGTATAAAGTCCCTTTTACCACATTAAGTAATATATTCATAGGTTCTGGGGATTATGATGTGGAAATCTTTGAGGGACTATTATTTAAAAATATAAGTGCTAATATATATCCCAGTGTGTAATCTGCCTATTTGTCTGTTTTTCTGTTTCTCTTTCTCACCCTTGGATACTAGTTTTGACTCCATTACTTTCTATATGATAATATTCAAGCTATATTGATAGCCTATCCTTAAATAATTCCAGTGTGTTTTCTAGCAGTACATTCTGACTGCAATGAGAATATTGGTCAAATGTGAAGTTTTCTTGGCATTAGGAGCTAGGACACCGATGGAATAGTTTTGAAGTCTATTCAATAACTATACAAAGTCTACATTCTTTAATTAGACATTTACATTTTTTATTAAGGTCTAGAAAGAATAATAAAGGGCAAAGACTATCGATTTTTTCTAGTTTCTGATGAGGCCTTTGGTCTTGACTGTATCTTACATTACTTTCAGCAAGTCTAACCTTGAAACATCCAAAGAAAAACAGTGAATGTTACACAGTAAACCTGGAATGGTAAATGATTTAAATTTCAGCAGATGTCTCATCTGTCATCCATTCCCAACCTGTCTCCCTCTGGATATATAAAAAAAATTCCCTTTTAAGTATGTAGAATATAAATCTTTGTTAGTATAAGAATATAACTGAAGAATTGTAATGTTTAAATAAACATATTGCTGTTTTCAAGAGTCAATGTCCTTATGCATGAACCCCACATGTGCATGCACATAATACTCTTCTTCCTAAATTAAAACTCCCAAGTTTCCAAGAAGGCAGACAGAGCTCAAGCTTGAAGTTGTCCCATGAACACTGAGGAGGGGCACTTGCATGTTGGTGAACTTTATTCACTGAGAAAGGAAAAAGAAATGTAGACTGATGTCTGCACATGTGTACCTACTGGAGAGAGGATGATAGGTGGAGAATGGAAGCTAGTATAGTCATTATGAAAAATTGTATGAAGGTTCCTCAAAAAACTAAAAACAGATCTACTACAGGATATAGAAATCCCACTTCTGGTTACATACCCATAGGAAATGAAATTAATATGAAGAGAGATCTGCCTTTGTTTATTGCAGCACCATTCACAGGAGCCAAGACATGAAAGCAATCTAAATGTCTATCAACAGATGAACAGAAAAGCAAAATGTGATATATATCCATAATGGAATATTAGTCAGCCATAAAAGTTGGAAATATTGTCATCATGACAATGTGGATGAATGCATAGGGCATTATGTTAAGTGAAATAAACCAGACAAAGAAAAACAAATATGGCATGTCTCAATTATATATAGAATCTAAAGCAACCAACCTCAAAGAAGCAGAGAATGGAATGAGTTAAAGAGACTGGAGGAGGGCGATGTGGAGGTATGAGTGTCAAAGTGTTCAGGTCTCAGGAAAGATATAGAGTGTTTATTTAACTCTATTACACAACATGGTGAAAATAGTTAATAATAGTGTGTTGTACATTTCAAAACTATTGAGTAAATTTTCAATGTTTCATCAAAAAATGATAAGTATTTGAGGTGATGTATATTCCCTATTATATTCATAAGCCATATTATACCCCACAAATATGTACAAGGCTAAATTGTCAATTTAGAATACATTTTTTTTTTTGTATTGGGGGTTGAACCCAGGGACACTTATCACTGAACCACATATCCAGCCTTTTTTAATGTTTTATTTTGAGAAGGGGTCATGCTAAGTTGCTTAGGGCCTCACTAAGTAGATGAGAGTGGCGTTCAAACTTACTATCCTCCTACCTCAGCCTTCTGAGCTGCTGGGATTACAGGTGTGTGCCATCGTGTCCTTATAATAAAATTTGAAAACAGAGAAAAGAGTGGTGGGATGGGCAAGATGTGGGACTATCTCCACACCCTGAGCCCCTCAGGGGGCTGTTACTGCAGGCTGAGGAAGGCAAGGAACTCATTTCAGAATCAAGTCTTTGAGAAGAGAAGGTTGGAAGGTCACTAGGCTGGCCTGAGTGACAGAATGACAAGGTGGAAAAAGAGGCATTCTTCCTTCCTCTGGTTTAGGTGAGTTCGAAATCAGGCACAGTGAGAAGGTCCAAGAACACATTAGTCTAGGTTGCACTCCAAGAATCAGAAATACTGATTGTTAGCTGCAGGTAAGTGGAACATGTTGTCAACCTCCATCTGGGCGGGAGGATATGGCAGCTTATCTTTGATATTGTAAGGCATAGTGAGATTTGCTGGATTTGCATTAATGTGACTTTTAAGTAAAAATTAATTTTTACTTCTTTCAGAAAAGATGGAAGTGTAATGTCTAGAATATGGGCTTTAAAGTAATATGTGCTGCTAGGCATGGTGGCACATGACTACAATCCCAGCAACATAAGAGTTTGAGGCAGGATGATGGCAGGTTTGAGGCCAGCCTCAACAACTTATTTTGAACCTGTCTTGGAATAAATAAAAAAGTAAAAATAAATAACTAAGCAAATGGCTTGGGGTGTAGCTCAGTGGTAAAGTACTCTGGGTGCTGCTGGGCCAGAGTAGACACAGAGAATAAAAGATGCTTTCCTGACTTCAGAAAGCTCACATTCACACTCCAGCTGTGGGAAGAGAAGTTTGGATGGGGGCTTAACTAGAGATAATTTCAATATGACACCATAGGCAGGTGATCTAACAGTGGGCCACTCCTGAAATTTAGTGTGGAGCAATGGCAGCAGGGTGCACGTGGATATCCACCTGAGTCACAGCCTCTCCAGGGCAGAATTAAGTATGAGCTGCTCTATTTCCAGCAGGCAGTGAGAAGCTGAGTGCCCAGATTTTCTTGTCTTTCTACAATTGTTGGGTAAATAATATCTTTATTTTAATGGAGGCCTCCATTGTGGATTCACTCTGTTCTTTCCATAGTCAAGATGCTCCAGTGCCACATCTCAGAATCTTCCTGGCCTGGCTGATCATTAGTTTTGATCATTATTCTGTGGAATGAGACTATGGTCCTTCCCTGCTGCTGCACTGGGATGCTGATACACACACACACACACACACACACACACACACACACACACACAACATTATGAATGAAAAGAAGTCAATTTAATGTGAAGCCAGCACTGAAAATCAAACCCTTTTTCAGATAGTAATCTGGTCATAGCCTCCTTTACTCCCTCTACCAGAACATCCGTGTGCATATTATCTCTTCAGCTGAGGGTTCTTAATCTCTGCATTACAGCTTCTGATCTGTGGGGTGCTTCCAGGTCTTGGCAATGGCATTTTTCATTCTCACTTCTACTTTTACAAATCCATGTCTTTTCTGGAGTGTAATCTAAATAATGAGACCACATCAATTGTTGAGTTGGTGCAGCTCATCCTCCCCATGATAGCCCTTAGGACATTTGGGTCAATATTACATTCACAGAAACTTTTCTTTGTGTTAAATTTCTCTTGATTCTAATTAAAGAAGGATTCAAACATAAAATTGGAGGTAATAAATGTCAAATTATGAAGTGCTAAGGGTAAGACTTGTCACAAAATTTTTCTTGATGAATTGTCATAGGAAAAAGATGCATAATTCAGATATTTTTATTGACTATGGGATACTTAGTGGACATCTGCTATTCAGTTAAAATTGATTATAAGCTGAAATACTCTATTAGAATTTATTAAGAACTTGAGAATGCTCATTAGAGTTGACTTCTATCCAAGATGTTACTAAATTACAAAATCTCCACTGTGCAAATCTACATGCAGAAAGTTGGCTCTCCTAAAATGAATTATAGAACATCCATTTTAAAATGGCTGCTCAATGCATCTTCACAGACATCTTATCATTTTAAAATGCTGCTATTCTTGATTTATCATATTTAATATTCAAATGTGTGCAATTTAGCTTCAACATAATCAATTTTGTGGAGAAATTTTTAGTTAATCCCATAATGCATGATAATGCACAATTGTTTCAATAAGTTTATATAATAACTATCTTCTGAAAAGATTTGAAGACATATAACATATATGCTTTAGAGTTTAAATATGTCATCTCTGAGAGTTAAGAAAATGTACTCATAATAGTACCACCTAGCCTATTTTGTCATTTTTCATTATTGATATGCTGCTTGAGAAAATGCTATTGAAGACAAATTTCATTATGAGAACAACTTGAATAATAATATAGCTTTAAATTTTATATGAGCTTTATTAAAGTACACTATGTAAGATTAATATTTAAGAGTCAGAGAGACAGAATGTTTAAGAAACCTCATGATTTTAAGATTAGAAATGACATTAAAATCTGGCGTCTCTGAAATACTTACATCCTGGAGACATCATATGATTGACAGGGTTAGTGATGAGGGATCACGGATACTGCCTGTCAGATGCTAATGCTGCCTAGCAGGGCCAGAGGTGGTAGTGCACCTGCTCGCACACCACTCCTCTTTGTTTTTAGTCCTTTTAAATAACTATTGTTAATGCTCATAGTTACTGGTTGGTTATAATGTGTAAATCCAAGTCTTCTCTCTGGAAGCAAGTAGCTCTGTAGGCAGTTGGAGACAGACTGTTCGAGTCTGGAGTCTGCTGCCAAAGCCCAAATCCTGAGGCTTAAACCCTAGTGGCACAAGGGGAGTCCCCATTTGATCCAGACAGTTTTCTGGGTATTCTTTCCTGTGTCTTCCTCAGCACCTCCTACAGGCCCCAGGTAGGCCAGCGTGAGGACAAGTGCTGTGGAACTCAGAGGGAAAGCGTATGTGGGTAGGAGACCAAGTGAGAAAGAGAAAGGGAAAATGTAATTTACATGCGAGTTCAACAACAAATCATAATTGAAGGCTCATAATTTTTTTAAAAAGTAGATTTTGTTCAGAGAAAGACAAAAGAGATCAATACACTCAGAACTCTGATGACACAGTGGGTAGTTTGGTTAGTGATAGAAATGTACGTTTTTGTAATTTTGTTAATGTGTAAAAACTTTTCACCTACCCTTCATTGAATGCTCCCTATAGTTTGTGAATACCAAGTTCATTTAGCAGACAGAGAGCAGAAAGATTGTCTCACATCATACAGCAACAACTAGAGAGGGGAAGGCCAGTGTATATTGTGGGCAGAGTCAGACAAGAAAACAATATGAGGTACAAACACCGAGTTAATCTTTATTACTCATGTGTGCAGGCAAAACACAAATATTTGTATGTTTTCTCCTTTACTACTTTGAACATTTCTCGACTGCCTAGAATTCATCAAAGCTTAGAGTTTGCACCAGATTTTTTGGTCGCTTGTTTTAACATCTTACATGCACAGAAGTATCCTTGCTTTTGACACACATTTTCTCAGACTATTTCAGTTCTCAAAATGCCAATATAAGCACAATTGTTTCTGGCCCTATTTATTTTTTTCAGCTTATAAAATAAGCTATGGTTTTCCTCAGGATGCAAAAAATTCTGTCCCCCTCAAAAGCCATAATGATGTGCTTTGGGGAAAAAAAAACTGCACAAGAAAGAGGTATGGTGTTGGGAGTTAAGTACTTAAGGGAGTAATAGGTCAATTGGAGTCCTTTATCTTAATGGAGCCACAAAACAATGTGTATTCTTTGTCTATCTTCAGATCTCAGATTCTCACCAGAATGTATCCCAACATAGTTCATTTTGTTCTCCTTTTTTTTTTTTTTTTTTTTTTTTTTTTTGAGCACTTGAAGATCACTTTACTTTAGAGGTTAGGTTGTAGGCTGCTTCCATGTCTCTGCTATGTTGGAAATCCTCCTGGATGATGTTTGCTTGATTGACTGTCCTCGTCTTCCATTGTTTAAAAAAATATGGATGGCTGATTTTTCTCATCAACATGAGGTCTGACATAGAACAGTGAGGCTATGTTTTTTCTCTGTCTGTGGTTGTATTAGACAGTGGCTGGGGCCAGGTCTTCTCAGAGTCTCTTTTGCTCCCAAGTCTCATCCTGGACTGAGAAGGATGAGAGTGACTGGAAATTTGGTGTCTTTTTCTCTGTCTGGTGTCCCTATGTGACCTTTCCACATGGTGAACTCAGAGCAGGGGCTTTTTGCAGGGCTGAAGACAAGAGAGCCCAAAGAAGCTGGCAGAACTGCAGCCTTCTCAACCCATCATCAGACATCACTCAGCATTGCTACCACACCAGGCAGTCACACAGGCCACCCAGGGCCTGAGGATGGGACAAAGACCATTTCTCAATGACAGGAATGTTAAAAAATTTGTGGATGGACTTTGAAACCACCAGAGTCAGACCTCTGGCCACAAAACATGTACCATCTTCCTCCATGAAAATGATATTCACTCTTCCAAGTCTCCAGAGTCTCATTGTCTTCTGAGTGAGTTCTGGATGTAGATGAGGTTTCTTGGTAAGGTTCTTCCTCATTTGAAGACATGGGGACAAAAAGGACTGGCTCTTTGTTCCTCCCTCACCCACTTACAACCATGGGGCAGATACAGGGCAACCACCACAGAGTCTCTTACAGGAAAGGGTTGAAGTGGGGGAAACCACAACTGTCCCTGGTCTGCATCACTTCAAACCCCATCAAACATTTGTGCAGCCCATGCACTAGGTCTAGGCCCACTGCCTGGAAATGCTTCTTCATGGTTTCTGGTTTAATCATCTGAGCTCTGAATAATCCTTCTTTGTCCCATGAGGAATGATGGGTTTTTGCCTGAGTAGTTTTCTCAGTCTGATTGCCCTGTGTAACTACCAGAAATTAGTGGCTTAAAAACACCACCAGTTTATTGTGTCCATGGTTCCCAAGTACAGGCCCAGTGTAACTGGGTTCTCTGCTTGAAGTCTCTCTGGGCTGCAGCCAAGGTGTTGGTCAGAGTAAGGTTCTCAACACAGGTCAGGATCATTTTCCAAGTGCACTGGCTGCTGGTGGAATTTATTGCTGTGTTTTCCTGCCATCTCTTTGCTGTTAGAGGTGGCCTGAAAGTCTTTCCCTGTGGCTGAAGGATAGTTCACAGTCAGATAGTCTCCATCTTCTTCCACCATCTGGAGAGCACTTTTAAAGAGCCCACTTGATTGCATAAGGTCCATTTGGCCAATCTCCTCACCTTAAGGTCAATTGATTGAGGACCATAATTACATCTGTGAAATACTTTGAAAAGTGCAGCAACATTAGTGTTGAATCAAACAGCTGGAGGTAGGTGTAAGTTCTCTAGGGGCTGGGGATCTGGGAGCATCTTAGAATTCTTCCCCTCACATCACACCTAGCAGTATGAGGTCCAAAACCTTTGTTCCCTTGTGTATTATTTTTGCTCCTTTTAGCCCAATCAGTGTTTCTATACACCAATTACACTAAAGATTCGTGGATCTCCCACAAGTTCTGAGTGTATTCCACATAGCAGGTGCCCAATCACAAATGTCTCTGAGGTAAGATCCTCTCTACTCTGGTTTCTAAATGATTGTGGTAGGGCCAGATCCTTAAACTTCTTAGAAGACCTATTTTTAATAGGCAGAAACTGAAAGGCCCAGACATTAAATTATCAGTTTTCTCTCTCTGAAAGAATCAGTGAGGCACCTACTTCTGTCTTTCCAAGGTCTTAATGAATGATCTCACAAGCCTACATGACCTTCAATTTGAGGTTCTTTCTTCATTTTAGCATTGGTTGCCATTTGCACATGTTAAGAATGGTACATAATTTTGAGCTCTTGTTTTCCTATTTGTATCCTCTATTTTCTTTCTTTTGCCTAATTGCTCTGGTTAGAGGTTCAAGGACTATGTTGAATAGAAGTGGTGAAAGAGGGTATCCCTGTCATGTTCCCATTTTTAGAGGAAATGCTTTCAGTTTCCCTCCATTTAGAATGATGTTGGCCTTGGGTTTAACGTATATAGCTTTTACAATGTTAAGATATTTTCCTACCATCACAGTTTTTCTAGTGTTTTGAACATAAATGATGCTGTATTTTGTCAAATGCCATTTCTGCATCTATTGAGATATTTAGCATACCAAAATCTCCACCAGAAAACTTCTAGAACTCATACATAAATTCAGCAAAGTAACAGGATATAAAATTAACATCTATAAATCAATTGCATTTCTATACACCAATGATGAGTCAACTGACAGAGAAATCAGGAAAACTATCCCATTCACAATAGCTTCAAAAAAAGAAAAGAAAAGAAAAGAAAAGGAAAATACCTGGAAATCGATCAAACAGAAGAGATGAAAGACTTCCCCAATGAAAACTACAGAACACTAAAGAAAGAAATTGAAGAAGTCATTAGAAGATGGAAAGATTTCCCATGTTCTTGAGTAGGCAGAATTGATATTGTTAAAATAGCCATACTGCTGAAAAGATTATACAGACTTAGTGTATTTCCTATTAAAATTCCAATGACATTCTTCATAAAAATAGTAAGAGCAATCATAAAATTAATTTGGAAAAATAGGCTCAGAATAGCCAAAGCAATCCTTAGTGAGAAAAGTGAAGCTGGAGGCATCACAATACCAGACCTCAAATTATACTACGAAGCTATAGTAACAAAAACAACATGTTATTGGCACCAAAACAGATTTGAAGACCAATGGAACAGAATAGAAGACACAAAGACAAATCTACATAAATTCAGTTATGTTGGTGAGGATGTGGGGGGAAAGGCACACTCATACATTGCTGGTGGGACTACAATTGGTGCAACCCCTATGCAAAGCAATATGGAGATTAGTCAGAAAACTGAGAATGGAACCATCATTTGATCTGGTTATACCATGCCTGAACATACACCCAAAGGAGTTAAAGTCAGCATACTACAGTGATGCAGCCATATCAATGTTTATAGCAACTCAATTCACAAGGGCTAATCTATGGAACCAAACTAGGTGCCCTTCAACAGATGAATGGATAAAGAAAATGTAGTATATATGCATAATAGAATATTGCTCAGCCATAGAAAAGAATGACTTCATGACATTTACTGATAAATTGATGGATCTGGAGCCTATTATGCTAAGTGAAATAAGCTGATATCAAAAAACCAAAGGTCAAATGTTCTCCTTGATGTGTGGATGCTTACAACAAGGGCATAGGGGAAAAATAGAAGTTCAATAGATTAATCAAAGGGGGATAATGGGAAGATGGGAGGACAGGAAATAGGAAAGACAGTGTAATGAATCTGACTTAACGTTCCTGTGTACATACATGATACATCACAGTGAATCTCCACATCATGTACAACCACAAGACTGGAGTCCTAATTAGAATAAGATGTACTTCATGTTTGTATAAATATGCCACAATATGTCTTCTGTCATGTATAACTAAGAAGAACAAATTTTTTAAAAAAGTAAAGAAATTTTTTAAAAAAGAATGGCACATACATTTTATTTTTACATCGGTGAGTCCTGGCAGCTTCTTTTTCTTTCCTTTAAATTTTGCATGAAAATTAAAGATGATGATCTCTTTTTAGTTCCTCTTTAGGTACATGTTAACACGCATAGCTCAAATATAGGAATTGTCACTTTCCATAAGTCTCCTAGATTTGCCCCAGATCATTTCCTACATTTGTTCTGTGTCATTGCACATGTCCATATTGCTAAAATTTCTGCCTCCTCATAAGAGTCCTTCTCTTTCCTTTGGCTTCCAATACCATGTCCTTCACCTTCCTTCTAACCCTTCCTTATCCCTAGGCACTCCAAGCACTCTTCTAACCTCCACTTGCTACTTGGTCAACAAGCCACCACGTCCTGTCTTACACTTTGCTTAGCAGAACTCCACTCCCGAGATGTGCTCTGGTTACCTAGAGCCTGTGACAAATAACCCAGATTCAGGACTTAAAGCAACAGCACCATAGACCTTGCTTAGAATCTGGATATATACGGGGCTTAGCTGGCAGTCTTCACTTGGGGTGTCTTCTGCTTTTGTGTCTGACAGTGATTGAGATTATCTTTAAGGCTTCTTGACTCCTGTGCCTGCTATCTGTGGTGGGACATACCACATGTTGGGGGGCTGGATCTCCCAATTTCCTGGAGCATCTCTTGTCCCTCTTTATCTCTGTCTTTGTATCTCTCTGTCTCTGTATCTCTTCTCTACAGATAGTCATTGTACATCACTACCTTGGTGTGGCCAGATTTAAATTGTGGCTAAATGTTTCATATTGTGTCCAAGAGGAATTCGTAATCTCTTAGCTTTTCTTAAATAACTTGTAATCTTTGTCATGTTTGTTGCAAATGACACTTTGTTTAGATTTTCCTTTATTAATTACTTATTATATTATTCATTTCACATCACTTCTTTTCCTCCACCAGATGTATAAGCATTCTGTTTGGCTATGCCATCCATTGTTTTTGTCCTCAATATGATGAATAATGTTTATTTTTATAAACACTGATAGTTTTGGGGGTTTTTTTGGTACCAGGGATTAAACTCAGGGGTACTGAGCCACACCTCCAGCCCTATTTTTTTGTGTTTTATGTAGAGACAAGGTTTTACTGAGTTGCTTAGTGTCTTGCTGTTGCGGCTGGCTTTGAACTCGTGATCCTCCTGTCTCAGCCTCCCAAAGTGCTGGGATTACAGGTGTGCGCCACCATGCCCAGCTTAAACACTGATAGTTTTTTATTGAAGACTGCCTATAGTATAAATAAAATACTCTCTTAAATCTGTCTACTGAGATTTTTATGCTTTTACTAATATACTTATCACCCAATATTTACTTAACTATTTCACAAAATTTTGTTGGTTGGATTTATTTTCTTTATTTAATCCTTTCTTGTTATCGTTTGATTTTTCTCTTTCTATTTGGACTCAGTAAATTAGACTGAGGAGGTCATGTGTATAAATTTCTATAGCATAATAAGAATTGCTGGTCATCTTTGAGTAACCAAAATTTCTGATTGCTGATTCTGGTCTATAAGAGGAGGGTATGATTTTCAGGATAGTTGGGTAGAGAGCAAAACATGTTTTTCTGGTTTCTTCTGGATAACATTTCCATTGCCTGTTAAAGCTCCCAGTCTCTACTTTTATGCTATTTGTGGTATCAAAGACCTACTAAAGTATACTCAAGACTTATATAGTCTGAGTGGTAGGGGGAGTGGGGATGAGGCAGGGCTATCTCCAAGTAAGTACTTGGTTCTCCATCCAGTTCTCCATTGTATCCTCAACCTTTGTTTCCTTTAATCCACCTCATTGTTAGTTCTAATGCCATGTAGCTGGATTTAGGGATCTCCATGTGAAGACCATCAAAGAAATATGAAAAATTAGTGAATCTTCTTCACCTTTATGGGAGTCAGTTGCCATAAACAAAAAGTAACTATGTTTTGTTTTCTTTTCAATATCCCCAGCAAGTAAACAGCATCTGATGGTGTGTACTCAAATAAATGTCAAATAAACGAATGAAGGCAAGAATGACTGGATAATATCCAAAAAAGTTCTTTAACTCAGTATGTCATAAGTTCAGTAGAAACTTTAATAGTAGCCAAAACTATAAAATGTCAATGATAATTTCTTGCATTTGACTATAGGATTCTTTCACATTCTAATTTATAGAAAATTACATATATTACACAGCATAGTTTTCATACCATGTCCTTCACCTTCCTTCTAACCCTTCCTTACCCCTAGGCACTCCAAGAACTCTTCTAACCTCCACTTGCTACTTGGTCAACAAGCCACCACGTCCTGTCTTACACTTTGCTTAGCAGAACTCCACTCCCGAGATGTGCTCTGGTTACCTAGAGCCTGTGACAAATAACCCAGATTCAGGACTTAAAGCAACAGCACCATAGACATTATTTTCAGCAAGACATTAATGAGAACTTTCAGTTAAGTGCCATTTGTATTCTAGAGCAGACTGGACTTCACTGGAATGTGTGCCTATCCAGTTCTCCTAGGTTGGTCCCAGGTGTCCCTGCTTTCTCCATGTCCATCTATTTTGCATGGCCTACATTATTCTTTCAGTTTATTTTTGAATTATAATGTCTCCATTATCTTAGATAATACATTCATTGTCCTTTAATATACTGATATATAATAGTTTACAAAGTACCTGAGAACATTTTCTCACGTGTTCCAATTTGATCTGCCAGTTAGGGTGGTCATCCTAATTCATTATTAAGGAAGAATAAGATCCTTACAGGGTCCTAAATCAAATATCCTTACACAAAATGATCAATACCATCAACATTTCCTTTTCCACACCTGCAAAACACACTCAGCTATGGCATCTCATGAACTTTACTCTTCTTGTTTCATCAATTTTATGTGGGATACATTGAAAATAAGTAAGTACTGCCAAGAGACACTGAGGATAGAAAACTGAAGCATTGCAGATTCAGACCTCATGGAGCTTGCTACTGCATGGCGAATGCCAGGAGAGAGTTCACTGGAAGGACAAAAAATATATGAAGGTGTAGGCAGATGAGGGGAGCTCTGTGGATCACCTATTTCCTATGGACTTTGAAGGATGAAGAATGTTTGGTTATACAGAGTGAGGAGTAAACATTTAACCAAAAAATGGAAATTATGAAAAAATTGCAGAGAAATCAGTGGTTCAGCAGCTCCACTCAAGAAAACAAGATGAAAATTATACAGAAATTATTCTTTTAGGCCTTTGGTTTTTTGGGATTGGTTTACTTCATTTAGCATGATATTCTCCAATTCCATCCATTTACTTGCAAATGCCATAATTTTATTCTTTTTTAATGCTGAGTAATATTCCATTGTGTACATGTACCACAATTTCTTTATTCATTCATCTATTGAAGGACATCTAGGTTGGTTCCACAGTTTAGCTACTGTGAATTGAGCTGCTATGAACATTGATGTGGCTATAGTATGCTGATTTTTAGTCCTTTGGGTACAGACCAAGGAGTGGGATAGCTGAGTCAAATGGTGGATCCATTCCAAGTTTTCTGAGGAATCCCCATACTTCTTTCCACAGTGATTGCACCAATTTGCAGTGCCACCAGCTATGTATAAGTGTAGCTTTTCCCTAGTAGCCTTGCCAACACTTATTGTTGCTTTTATTTTTGATAATTGCCATTCTGAATGAAGTGAGATGAAATCTTAGTTTTGATTTGCATTTCTCTACTTACTAGAGAAGTGAACATTTTTTTCATATATATGTTGATCAATTGTATATCTTTTTCTGAGAAATGTCTGTTCAGTTCCTTAGCCCATTTATTGATTGGATTATTTTGGGGGGTGTTAAGTTTTTTGAGTTCTTTATATGTCCTGGATATTAGTGCTCTATCTGATGTGCGTGTTCTCTCTGATAAGTGGACGCTGATCCATAGTGGGGAGTGGGGTATGGGGAGAATGGAGGAACTTTGAGTAAAGGGGAGGGAGAGAGGAGTAGGGGGATAGGGGGCAGGAAAAGGGGTGGAATGCGAGGAACATCATTACCCTAGGTACATGTATGACTGCACATGTGGTGTGACTCTACATCATGTACAACCAGAGAAATAGAAAGTTGTGCTCCATTTGTGTACAATAAAAAAAAAAAAGAAATTATTCTTTTCTATGCTGTGCCCCAGAAAATGAATGAACAAGATATGGGCTACTCATTAGTATCTTCTCAAGTTGCTTTCATTTAATTTGTCTCAATTATCTTTGTAAATTCCTTGATCTGTAGATGTTATTGTTATTATGTTATGATAGCCATATTCTTATGTTACTTATTTATCTGTAATTACCTTATTTTATACATTCCCATTGTGTACCTGGCTTGCATGGGTTTTAATTCTCAGTCCATTGACTTCTTACTCATAAACAGTAACAATTTAATTCTCCAAATATTGAAAGAGTACTCAATGCTTATGAAATTATTCCACTTTACCAATGAGTCAATACGGGCTATATATGATTAAAAATAATTAGTTTGATTTCACTTTACTCTAATTGTCCTTACTTTAAGTTTCCTTTACTCAGTTGCTGGGTATTGCATAAGCACAGCAGGGAACTTTTATTTTGACTCTTTGTATGAATGCAAAAGTTCACATAATAATACAAGGAAGAGTAATTCCAGGGTGTTTGGCTATGTGTTGCAATGATCATTCCTTCCTTCCAGCATACTTATCTCTGAATGCATCATTTTATTGGCTCCATAGTTTTGAATGTTTTCAGGAAGTGCTTTCTGAAACAATAAATACCTTTCTGTCCCCATTATCAGAAAATTCAAGCCTGTATTTAATTTTGACTTCATTCTGGTGAAAAAAAAAAAAAAAAAAAAAAAAAAAAAAAAAAAAAAGGAGCCTTTGTTGATTAGACTGACAACGTAATACTTGAAATTTAGAAATTAAAAAAAGAAGATTTTGGTTATTCTTTCTCTTTAAGAACATTTAAGAATGTTTATTTCTAGCTTTTACTTTAATAAAGTCTGTCAGTATAAAATAATCATCATTTCAAGAAGAAATAACAATGCACTTATCTTTACAGTCTACAATGTCTTTTGATACTTTATCTTGTGTGTTCATCATGAAGTGGGCACTCTTATCCTAAGGGAGTCTTGGGGACCTTAGGTGACTTGTTTCAAGTATCAGAGCAAGTAAAAAAGAGAAGTGACTCACCCCAGTGAGTGTCCTCCATGAAGCCAGACTTCTTCCCATTGCTGCTCAACCAAAAGACCATTTTTCCACTTTAAAACAAAACAAACAAATAAATAAAAATCCCTTTTTCTACCACTTAATTCAGATGACAGTCAAATTTGACCAAGCATATTGAGCAATCATAAATGACTTTTTTTCCCCTCTGTACTGGAGATAAACCACAACTTATAATAACAAAACTGGTCATTGCTCTAGCCAAAATATTTCATCAACTTCTGGCATCCATTATATCTGATATGCTTATCCAGCATGACTGATGGCTTGGTTCTTAATAAGTAGGCTAGTTAAGCAGAGAAGTTAATGACAGGAGATTTTTCTTTGGCTTCAGGGCTCAACATACACAGACAGGACCCTGCATGAATTTCCCCAGCATGTGACGATAAGATACTTCCACTCTGCCAGCAGAGAGCAACTTTGTTAATTAAAAACACATTGCATGTTATCACAAAAGATTGATTTTTCTAGGAAGAATTACTCTTTGGCATTTATGATAAGCATGAAGAAGAACAGTTAATATGATTACAGACAAAACTTTGTCTCAATTTAGGACAGCAAATATTTAAGATTAGGATTAAGACTTCAGGAGATGCAGGCTTCACAATCATTCTGCAAGGGAGATGCTTGGGTCTCTTCTTTGTACTTTGTTTAGCCTGTCTCTGGGAGGTAAATATTTGCTCAACTCTACTGTGTGTCTGTGACTTAATATGATATGGTCCTAAAATTTAAAGAATGCATTTGAATATTTCACCTTTTGTGCTTAAGACAAAATGCAAATTAAACAATAAATGGACTAATAGAATGTTTGCAAAGTTCTCAAATTTTAAGAAAAAGCTAGTAAAATCAAGATGTCTCTTTGAAGGAGATTACTAATATCTTTGGCAAGAAAAGCAGGGTTTTTAAGACACTAATTAAAAAAGAGAACTATAATTAAAGAGCAGAAAGAATAGTAGAATAGAGAGAAGGGAACAGAGAGAGGGAGGAGGAGAGGAAAAAGGGAAGTACTGGGGGCTGAATAAGCAAATTATATTTCATGCTTTCAAATTATTTCAAAATGAATCCTAATGTTATGTATAACTAAAAAGAAGCAATAAAACACCAGATGAGATAGTTGTTTGTTTTATAATATGGCCAAATAAATTTATCAAAAAAAGAAAGCAAAGCAGTGTTTTGAGGGTGTTTGAATTATAGTACACAGTATTAGCCTGCTTTCTGATACTGATGCAGAAATATAATATGAGAGAATTTGGGATGTGAAACTCTACAAGAGACCATCTACATTAATATCCAACCCATGTAGATATTTCCACTATCCCATTAAGTAGTTTTATAGCTCCTGCTTAAATTCCACCCAGACTTCATTATTTAACAGAATCTATGTTCAAACTAGAATTCCAATCTATGGGAAATCCTCCCTAAGCTAAAGTTACAACTTTTTTACTTCCTGCTTTAACACATTGAACCTCTTCCATTTGAAGGAATCTATTTCCTCTTGCCGAAGTTTTATCATTTCCATACTAAGTACTCCTTTGTGATGTCCACTGCCTATTATGTATAACCTTTTCCAAATCCCTGCAACATCCAGGATCTCCTTTAGCACATGACACAGCTGATCTAAAAGCTCAATAATCCAATAATCCAATGGCAAGCACAACTGGACATCTTATTATCTGCTATACACTTATCTCAAAGCTACTTAAATTTAGTTAGGTGCATCATTCATTTCGGTTCTTTCTTTTAGTCTTTTCAAATCTTTAAAAACATGACTTAAGAATTCTTTGCATTATGTGCCTGGCTTTGCTATGTGCCCCTTTTAAGCTGTTAACTTGCCCTTTCTGTCCTATTGTAGATAATAGTAGATAAACTTCTCAATAGACAAACTCGCTTGACTTAATACTTAATGGTTGTATGCAGAAATGAAGAAAGTGATCCCAGGAGGTTCCACTTAAAAACTTTTGACAATACAATAGGGCAATGCACTGAATACATCCAACACTGAAAATCTTCTGTTTCCCCTCCCCTGTTTTAATCCACTGTAAACAAACTGGTTGTGAAATGCAGTTGAGTGCCTGCAGATTACTTAAATATTACCCAAACATGGAAATTTAGGGAAAATTTTGGAGTAATTGAATTGGTCACATCATAGTGTCATAAAAGAAAAGAGTTATTTTACTGAATATTGCTCTGTCAAATGATTCATTTTGATGCCATATAAGGCCAATTAAGTTTTAGATGGAGGAATAGGATGCAGGGGAACTATTTATTTATGTGGCACAGGAGGATATAACCAGGAAGATTTACTGCTTGTAGATTGGGGTTGTTTTCCTCTTATTTACTGAGTGAAATCCACAGATCTTAGATGACAGGTACAGACACATCCTTTCTCTGATCATGGCTTTCATGATACTCAGTTGCAACTTCCCACTTCACCATGTTCAATCTCTAAAATGCATGATATGACTTCAACTCCCAAATTTTTCTAACATGTTTTACAGTGTAAGCCTTGCCTGCTTTGATTGTCTCCTCAGAGCTTCTTTTAATAGACCACATGCAGAATTGCCCTTGAACCACCATGGAAAGTGAATCTTATATGTTTGCATCAGTATTAACACAAAAATATGTATCTATACATTGGCCTCATTTTTTGGTGGCTTCTCAAAGGCTAGAATTTATGCTTGATTTCCCTGTATTTCCTCTCTTATCTAGTTTATAGGTTTGAACTGAATTGAGTTGATTCATTTCTGGGCTTATGGGAGCTATCAGCCCTTGACTGTCCTGATCCTTCTATAAGTGTGGTGATGGGTAAAATAGAATTAGGCACCTGTAGTTGTTACAAATAAGACCACTTGAGTGCAAGAATAAGTTATTTGTCCATATTGATTTTCACTTGGATAGAACTTTACAAAAACTAATCTGAATGCATTTTCTTTATTTTTTCTTAATCTTTCAAAATCTATGTTGTGTTTCTAAGCTAAGAAAATCTTTCTTCTCAGAGTCTCAGTCTTTGTATGCCCTCTTCGACCTATTGCTATTTCATGGGATCACCCAAAGAATCTTGAGCAAGATACTTAAAATAATCAGAGTCTTCAGTTTCCTTCATCTGTTAAGTCGGAACAGTAATAGTACTAAGCATATGTTTGTTATGAGGTCTGAGTTAATATTTCAGAGAGCTTAAAGCTTTAGTATGTATTATATATAATATAAATACATATATACACATCTTGATTAAATTCCATTTTTCCCCCTGTGGATAGGAAAAATTCCCATGAATTTTAGACTTTATATTTATCCTTATTTGAGTAATTCTAAGCTTATTTCTGTACATGTAAACCTTAGTCATACTTCAAGAACAAGAATAAAATATTGCTTGGAGTAGGTGGTAGAAAAATTAATATTTATAATTCATTTGACTTAATTATTTACCAACTGTGTGTCCTTGCATCAGATACCTACTGAATTCAGACATCCTATTAATATGTAGATGGAATTGCCTATATCATGTGGTTTTGGGAGAAAAATAAAGAATCTCAACTTACTTTTAGGCCTTTATTAATTCAAAATATATTTACTGAAAACCTGATATATATAAGCACTGTTCTAGATATTGGGACCACAGGGCTAGATGATATAGACTATAACCTCCCTTTGGTAAAACTTCTAGTGGAGAAAGATCAACAATTAACAAAGCAGGAAACAAAGTAGCCACCAAGTAAATTAAATGGTACATTTGGATGCAGTGAAGGTGTTTCAGATAGCATGGTTGGTAAGAATGTGCCCAAGGGGGTGACACTTATGTAGAGACGAGAATATCTGAAATGGGAAGATACAGTGATGGTCTTGGAAGAATATATCATGTGAGATATAATAGGAATGATATATGATAAATGTTTGTCTCCAGTTTCTGACATAGTGCTGCTAAAACGTTTCTAATTTTCTGGGTGATGGGCTGATAGGAGTATCTTTTGTTTTGTTTGCTCTTAATTCTTGGTTCCTAACATAAGAGCTTCTAGGTCCCTTGGATTCTCCAGATTTATAGTATCTATTTGTGACAAATAGATATTTTGTGATAGAAAGGCCTTAGGTGGATTAGCATGGGGACTGGTTGACAGAAAGAACAATTACAAGATTAGAGGGCTGGATCTTTAAGCCACAACGCCTGATTTCTGGGGAATAGAGGGACCAGAGACTAAGTACAATCATCAATGGCCAGTAAGTTTATTTAATCATGTCTTTATAATGGACATTATAAAGACCCTTTATTAAACCCTAAGTAATAGGATTCAGAGAGCTTCTGGGTTGGGGAACCCCTGGATGTGATGGGAGGGTCCAGTGCTCAGAAGGTACATGAAAGCTCTATGCCCCTTATTGCATGCAGTGTTCTACACTTCTCTTCCATTCAGTTGTTCCTGAGTCCTATCCTTTATAAAATACCTGTAATAGTAAGTAATGTGTTCCTCACTGTGAGTTGTGACAGCAAATTATGAAACACAAGAAGGAGATCATGGGAAACCCCAAATTGTAGGTGAGTTGAACAAAAGTTTGGGTAACTTGGAGACAGCTACTTGTGAGTATCATCTGAAATAAAGGACAGTCTTGTAGGACTGAGTCACTGACCTGTGGGGTTTGTATTAACTCTTGGTAGTGTCAGAATTAAGTTAAAATGTAGGATACACCATTTGTGTCTGGAGAATTAGAGATTTATTGGTGTGAGTTCAGAAGAAAACAGCTTGCTTTCCTCTTTACTGGGAAAAGAACAGCAAGTTCAATGATCCTTGACTCCTGAAGACTCCCTATAAGGAAGCAGATAGAATGCATGTGATTGAGGGAAGGTGGCAGAGACTGTAGGACCCATGTCGCATGAGCCTAAGTATAGAAGGGAAGTTTAAAAGTGACTAGTTTACATTTTTAAAGAGATAGCTAGTGTGTAGAACAAGAAGTTATAGGGCAAATATAGATGCAGAAAACCTGATGAAGACAAATTGCAATTGTCCAGATAAGAGGTAAAAGATAGTGAGGTGGAGATAGTTAAAATTTGTAGATTAGGTTATGTTTTGAAACATGTCCATACATTGAATGTTGTGGTGCGGAGACCCAGTAGTACCAAATGTGACTCTAAAGTTTTGTCCTAAACACATAAGGAAATAGTGATGACATTAATAGTAGCAATAACACTATAATTATTGCTAGAGTCACAGCAATTTTTAAACTTATTTTTGCATAATAGCTTGCTTAATCTTCACAGAAAAAGCTATAAATTAGGCACAATTATTTTCCCATTTTGCAAATGTACTAACATAAATAAATAAGTATATTGTCTATGTTCCTTAGTCTACAAAGTGACATATAAGATTTAACCACAAACTCTGGCTTTATAATCTCTGATTTTAACTATATAGTGCCTCTTCTTCAGGAAGGAAAAACTTGGCGGGTTTACTACAGTATTGAGTAAATTGTTAGGTACATGATTGATCCTCAAAAGATTCATCAGGGTTCAAAATTAAAATTTAGGAGAACTCAGATTAGACATGGCAGATACAGCAAGAAACTTGGCGTGACATCTAGAGAAAGAGCAGGAAGAAAGAAGAGGACCTAAGACTATCACATGGATGATCTCACTATTTAAAAGGTGTGCAGAGGAGAAGGCTCCAGAAGGAACTGAGGAGATTAAAAAAATGGTAGGAAAATGAGAAAATGAGCTGGGTGTGGTGGTGTACACCTATAATCCCAATGGCTTGGAGGGTGGGGCAATAGGATTGTGAGTTCAAAGCCAGCTTCAGTAACTTAGCAAGGCCCCGAGTAACTCAGTGAGACCCTGTGTCAAAGAAAAAAATGAAAAGAGCTGGGGATGTGATCCAGTGGTTAAACACTCCTGGGCTCAATCCTCAGTACTGGGGGAGGTGGAAGGATAGGGGGAGGAGGATGACAGCCATTCAGAATCCAACTAAAAAAGTGTTTAAAAAAGAAAAGGGTAATCAACAGTGTGTGTTGAAGAAATGACTATAATATGTAAATAGTGTAGGACTTGTAGAGACCCAGAACAATCTGTTAGCTAACAGAAGGAATTAGAATCTTTTTTTCAGCTTTTATAATATTTATTCATAGCTTTAAAATATTTTGTTCATTTAATCATTTAGTAGTTTATACATGAACATTACTTAAAAATGTTTAAATAATTTTGAATCCCCAAACTCCAAAACATGTAAATCATTTAAACTCATTAAAATTTGCACTAAGGAAATATAGAAAAAAATCAAACAACTTCACTTTATAAAATAGTTTAATAGCATATATAGTTTTATTCGTGGTCTTCTAGTAATTGGACACTTGGTAGTTTGGATCAGCCCTCCCACTAAGAACTACTAGGAAAGCTAAAAAACCATCAAAAATCTGTTTGAAGACATTGGAGAGTCTTCCAGGGCAGAGCAAAATCACCAAATTCTGAGAGAAGCCAGAGCCCTAGAGAGAAGAGAGCAGCATGTAGGGTCTCATTTCACCCTGAATATCTGCTGGATCTGAAGAGGTGGCTTGGAGACCAAGGAACTGAGGTGAGCATTTGAAAGACTAGAGAGGCTAACAGAGGAAACCTTAGGGTTCAGGTCCTAAAAAACAACAGGTGGAGACCCTAATAGGAGAAACTCTACTTAAGCGTGAGTGAGGCAAGCACACTAGCAACTGAGCTATATCCCCAGCCCAATCAAAACTACCCTAAGATTTCATCTCACACCAGTCAGAATGGCAATTATCAAGAATACAAACAACAATAAGTGTTGGTGAGGTTGTGGGGAAAAAGGCACACTCATACATTGTTGGTGGAACTGCAAGTTGGTATAACCAATCTGGAAAGCAGTATGGAGATTCCTTAGAAAACTTGGAATGGAACCACTATTTGAGCCTGCTACCCCACGCCTCGGTCTATACCCAGAAGACTTAAAAACAGCATACTACAGTGCTGCAGCCACTTCAATGAGCTGCTATAAGCAGCTCAATTCACAATAGCTAAACTGTGGAACCAACCAAGATGCCCTTCGATAGATGACTGGATAAAGAAACTGTGGTATATATACACAATAGAATATTACTCAGGAATACGAGAGAATAAAATTATGGCATTTGCAGGTAAATGGATGGAGTTGGAGAATATCATGCTAAGTGCAGTAAGCCAATCTCAGAAAACCAAATGCCGAATGTACTTGTTGATAAGTGGATGCTGATCCATAATGTGGGGAAGGACATGGGAACAATGGTGGAACTCTGTTCACAGGGTGTAAGCGGGGACAGTAACGGTGGTGAAATATGATGGTCATCATAGCCCTAACTTTATGTATGACTGCATATATGTTGTGATTCTATACAACTTACAACTAGAGAATTGATATGTTGTCCTCTACCTATGTACAATGAATCAAATTGCACTGTTATTATGTAAGCCTAAATAGAACAAATAAATAAATTAAATATGAAGAAAAAAAAAGAGTGAGTGGGAAGAGCAGATTGGAAGTCAGGCTCACAAGGGATGAAGCCCAGCTTCAAATATTCCCAACCTTTGAATTTTCTCTTTTATTTTTTGCAGTGGTAGGGATTAAACTCAGGGCCTCACACATGCTAGATAAGCTCTGTACCAATGTACACCCCAACCCTTGGAATTGTTTTGAAGGTGATTAAGACTTTATGTTTCTACCCACCTACTATGTGTTGCAAATATAAATTGTTTGTAAATTAATGAAATATTGTCTTAGAACCCCAACTATCTTTTAATTTTATATGCAATGATAATTCAGGAAGTTAAAAATGACAATTTGTAACAAAACTAGCCATAAATATTCCAAGTAATAGAGTAAATACATATAGACTTTAAAATAAATCTGTTAGTGTATGTAAAGAAGTCAATGCAATGCAGAAAATTATGTTAAATACAGTGGAAACCATTAAGAAAAATCTAATACCTAGAACAAAAAATTTTAAAAATAAGTAAAATTCAGGAATCAACTGATGAATTTAAAAGTAAATTAGACAGAGTCAACAAATGAGTCTGTAAACTTGAAGGTCATTAGGAAGAAAATGTACAGAATAAAGCACAGAGAGACAAAAAGATGAATGATGAATAGAATGGTAAGAAAAAAAAAAACAATAAGACACCCTAACCTATTACTTGGAACTGAAGAATAAAGATTAGGGAAGCAAAAATGTTGAGACAATAAATGAGAATTTTCCCTGATAAAAATTTTAATGTCCATTTTTTTGAAGATCCATATAATATCTAAATTGAATTATAGGAAAACTGCCCATTGTATATAAAATGCTCATTACAGGGAAACTGATAATAATAGCAATGAGAAAATCTTAAAAACATGAGAGGGAGGGAAAGAAGGAGGGAGGGACAAAGTGTAACGTTGGGGGTGGGGACAGAAGGAGAAGGGATAAATATTGTGAAAAGAATATTGTATTTAAAGTAGTAAAATGTAATAGCTATTGGATTGTCAATAGAGAAATGACAGATAGAAGTTAATGAAATATTTTCAAAGACCTTAAAGAAAATCATATGCAACTAAGCTAGTATATTTTTAATTCAAAAGTGGAAGAAAGGCAATTTTCTGGCAAATGAAAACTGTGCAAAGGTGTTCCTGGCAGAATCAACCCAAAGAAAATACTAAGAAGTATTTTTTTAGTTAAAAGGTAAATTATTAAATGAAATCATTATCATACAAAGGTTGAGAGATGTACAAAGTAATGAAAAATAAAGAAAAAAGTAAATTTATTGGTAAATGTGAGTGAATTTCCATGTTATAAATACTAACATAAACATGTAGACTTGAAACATATAAACATTTAAACATAAAAAGAAGAAACAAAGTAATTGGACTCAATGTTTGAAAGTTCTTGTATTGTTAGGAAGAGATGAAAAACACCAGTTTATATTTAAACATTACTAACCAAGGATGCATTTTGCATCTAGGAAATGATTTAAATGAATATAAAAGATTTTTTAGTGAACCAGTCAGTTGAGGGAAAATGAAATAATTATTATAAGAGATCAATCTAAAAGAAGGTAAGAAAAATAAAAATAACAAAATAAGACAAATAACAAATAGACTAAAAGGCTTCCACTCTGTGATGACAGAGTTTACATTAAACATATAGAGTCTGGGATTCTGGAATGGAATTATAAGCTCTTAATAGTTTGATACTGACACAAAACCATCTTGGGATCTGTAAAAATTAAAAAGTAAAACAGTATCAGAGAGTTTTGAAGGGGGAGTGACTTGAAGGGAAATATCATCTTGTTAGGAACAAGTAGGTGATGGGTTCTCCATTTGGGGACTGTGACCTGAGAATGAGTTATAGTTCCTGTGCAGTGTGAGGGAGCTAATATTCTGATAGACAGGCTGTTCTCTTTTTGGAGTATGAAAGTAAAGAACAGATCCTAGGGTGACCATAGCCACCAAGGGGAATAAATCCCCTGAGATCATTAACTGAGAAGTCTCTGTATTCTGTGTTCACCTTCTCCCCAAATGTGGGGGACATATGCAAGGGCATGCCACAAAATGGCGCCGAGCTACCAGCTCAGGCCTGACCATGCTGCCCGGGGAGAGCCATCACCTCGCCCTTATTGGCTGACCTCTGCTTCCGTGTTCATGGACAAGGCATGGACAATGAATACTTTCTTATCTAAGTGCCTCTGTACATCCCACTTCCGCATTCTTAGCTTAGTAACAGGACACCTACCCCCTCCTCTATATAAGCCTGTATCTCCCCTCAATAAATCAGTTCCTGCTTAAGACAGAACTCTCCGGCTCAGGCGTGGTAATTGTAAGACAAACGACCAGATGGAAGTGAAACAGGACCAACACAGGCTTTTATTCTAAGAAATACGCTCCCGGACCAGTTCTCCGCCCAGTCACCAGGCTCCAACAGGTCGGGAAAAAGGCCCTGTGCCTCGTGTTACACAGGGTTATAAGGCCTCTCCCCATCCAGAAAAGGCAGGCTTGAGGCCAGGAAGAGGTGTTGACTTAGAGTCCAGTGTCCTCTGAGATTGGTTTGGTGCAGCTGGTGAGGTCAGATTCCTTCCGGTATGAGCGGAGAGCCATAGAGCTTCTCATACTGTAAGTTCACTTCTTCTTCCATACAGATCATTGGGGGCCACCATTTTGGTGTGCTTGACGCATGCGTGCTGCGTTCAGCGCATGCGTGCTGCGCTCGTCGCATGCGTCGCGTGCGTGCTACGTTTGTCGCGCGCGACAGTGGGTGGGCTGGCTCCGGGCGGTGATGGGGGAGAGAGAGGTTCTAGAATTGTCTCCCAAGGAACTTTTCTGACGCAGTGTCCATGCGGCGTGGCACGGTAGTGGGAAACAGTGCAAAATGCCTCCCAAGCGAACTTTCTGGTGTCGCGTTGGCACAGCGCCGCGCAGCACAGCAGGTGGGTCTGGTTTTCTGTGTCTGCCTCCGACCTAACAGTAATAGTGTGCTGGACGACTTTACCATTCTCAGCCGTGTGTCAGGGAATCCCCGGGATCTCCTCCTCCCCGCTGGCTGAGGGGGTAGACTGAATCCTGGCTGGGAGGACCCCGACACCCAAATATGTGGTTGACCCTGCACCATACAGTACTAGGGTAACCACCCCCACAAAAAAATCACAGTTGCACCTTAAAGAACTGAGGTGAGAATCAAACTGCATCAGAGGCAGCTCAGAGTTTGCAGTTTGAGACTAAGTAAGCCAATTGATTGGTGAAAAAGGCGTATCATCACTCTTTAGAAGTATACAACACTATCCAGAACATAAAACTCACAATGTTCATGATATGCTATAAAATTACTTGACATAAGAAAAGTTAGCAAAATCTTACTTATACTCAAGGGAAAAATTCAGCAGATGACAACTCTGAGGTACAATAAATGTTGCAATTAAAACAGTAACTATACAAATGGAAAGGACATTTTGCTTGCAGTGAATGAAAATCCACATTTAGAGAAGAAAGAAAATATCTAAAATATTTTAAAAAGACAAATGTATGTTTTGGAACTAGAAAATTAAAAACTATGAAAGATTCACTGGAAAAACTTAATAGAGGAAAAAGATGACATAAAGAAATGTCAGTGTCCTTGAAGACAGTTCAGGATCATCAAACTTTTCTAAAAGGGGTCATATAGTAAATATTTGAGGCATTATAGACTGTAAGTTTCAGTAGTTAAGACTACTGAACCCTGCTTTTGTAGGGAGAAAGCAGTCATAGAAATATGTAAATAAGTTTGTGGATTAGCTCCAATTAAACATTACTTATGTAAACAAATTTGGAGTGGAATTTCACACTACATGGATGAATTGATAGTCATTATCCAATAAGAAGAAGACATAAAGAAAACATTTTGAGAAAATGAACTGATTTTCATAGACTTGTCAGTCAGGATCAAAAGGTCTGGCATATGGATAAACACAGTCCCCAAAGGAATGGAGGAGAAAAATTGACAGAAAAATGTTCTTAGAAATAATGGGCAAAAACATCCCTAATTACATTAGAGGTAAAAATCTATAGATTCATAATTCTGAGTGAACCCCAATGAGTGAAATCTCCAGACACACACACACACACACACACACACAGATGAGATGAGAGAGATACAGGCACACAAACCAGGCATAGCATATTGAAAATGTTGAAAATCATAGATAAATAAATCCTTGAAAACAGCCATAAAAAAAAGGACACATTATATATAGGAGACAAACAACTTTAAATCATATCTTCAAGAAAATACTGGAATATTTATTGTCTTTAAAGTGATAATGAAAGAAAAATCTAACAATCTGGTGAAAGAATTCTTCAAAATTGAAAGAGAAAGAAAAATATTGAACATAAAGTAAAATGGGACAATTTCTTTCTAGAGAATTATACTAAAGGAAATGCGGAAGAAAGTTCTTATGCCAAAGGGAAATAATGCCAAAGGAAAACTCAGAACTTGAAGAATGAATTAATAGCACTGAATATGTCAGTTTACAAAATTTGCTCATTGAAGTTCTGTATCTCTTTTGCCAGGGATGGAGGAAATATTAGGGAACACTATATCCATCAAACGTTAGGGATAAAAATATTTTTCTCTACTTTGTGTTGTTCCTTCACAAATGGCTAATTATAATTTTGCTATTATGTTTTAAAGGTAGATAACATTTATATTCTTTTTTTGTAACTACAATTTTATCATTTTTGTCTGTCTGTTCATAAACCTAAAAATATTTAAATTATTGTGATTTACAAAAATTAAACAATTTAAATAATCCTATGAAAAGTCACATTTTATTGGAAAAATACCCAAACTTATGTAATATAATAAAGACACATTTACTATAACAAAATGAAAGATAAGGTAGACCTAGTAATATCAAATATTTTGTAATATCAAATGTTTTTGTAATGCAAAAATTACTATAAGAAATGGAGTGCTATTTCATGATTAAAGTTTTAATTCCTTATAGCGATGTAATAATTCTGTTTATTTGTACTAACAGCATACATAGTTTCAAATTATCTGAAGCAAAAATTGACAAATACAAAAATAAATGATCACTGATTATTGGTGATTTTTATGTATTTCTCACAGTAACTGATGAAACAAGCAGATATAATCCATGTTTATACAGAAGATTATGTATCTTGGTCAAGTTCACATACAGACAGAACTACATAAGGACTTCAGAATACATCAACTATACATGAACTTCAGAATGCATATTTGTAATAGAGTTCTTCAGAGGAATGGAACCAATAGAGTATACATAATTATCAGAGGGGGTTTTCTAGATTGCTTCACATGAACAAAGGCAGATAGGCTTATGATGACCATCTTCAGGCTGGAAAGCCAGAGAAAACAAAGCTGCTCAGTCCAAGAAGATGGAAGCCTCGGAGTAAGAAAGAAGCCACTGATGCAACCCCAGTTCCAGCCTCCTGGATTGCCACTGGTATAAGTCTACTCAAAGGGTGAAGAACCTGAAGTCTGATGTTCATGGATGATAATAGCTGAAAAGAAGGGTATGGTGTGAAAGAGAGTTAGCATCCTCCTTTTTTGCATTTTTTCATTTCATCAGGATCCCCAGCCTATCAGACAGTGACATCCACATTCAAGATAGGACTTGCCTACTCAGTTCAGTGACCCATGTGCCAATCTTTTCCAGAAACACCTTTACAGACACACTCCAAAGTGTGCTTTATCTGCTCTCTAAATGTCCCTCAATCTGGTGAAGCTGACAACCAAAATTAACTATCAGAATGCTTATTCAAATATATATTAAAATATTTTCAAATATACACAAACACAATTTACCAATATGAAGCATATTGCTGTAGAAGTTACATACATTGTACTGTCATAAGATCATGGGATCATATTATGAAGAATGATACTTTTGATGCTATGGGAAATAAAAAAAAACACAACTTATGAATGTTAATTGAAGAAGAAACAGAAAATAAGAATAGCCTTTAATGTCCTATAGAAATAGATTTCATAGTAGAAACTATCCTGGAAAAGAACAATCCAGTAGACATTTTAAAAATATTGGAAGAAGAAATATTTTCAATCCTACTCAAACTTTTCAGCCCTCTTATAAATTTTTAGGAGTTTCACCCTTGATATAAGGAAAGGGTGACTAAGACAATAAAAAGAAGGAAAATTGTAGCCAATCTTACTCTTATGCAAAAATTACAAACAAAGCCTTAGCAAATCAAATCTTGCAATATGTGAAAAGGAATAACAACCGTATCTAAGTTAATTTTACCCTAATAGTTCGATTTTGTTTTAATATTCAGAAATCAAACAATAAAATTCACAGTATTAACAAAATACAGGAGAAAAAGTCTATGATCATACAAAAGATATCAAACAAGAATATTTTGAAATTTGATTATCTTTAAAGACAAAATCTCTTGAAAACTGGGAGCAGAAGAAAATGCTATTAATCTAATAGAGAGTTTCCAAAAAAAGAAATAAAATCTATAGCATACTTCACATTTAAAGGTAAACTATTGAGAATTTTATTTTAGCAATAAAAGAATGCATGCTCCTACCACTTACATTCAACAACATACTTGGGGTTTTAGCCAAGACAATATAGAAAGAAAATGAAAGAAAGGATGAATAAATCAGAAAGGAGAAATGAAGGCTATCATAATAGCCTACATTATGGAGAAAATGGATGTGGAAACAAAGACAAAAGTAGCAAAATGACTTAATAAAAGTTATATATTTGTGGAATTCTAATTAAAACCTAAGATTTGAACTCAGTCTAGGGTTGTGATTTCAGCTTTTTCATATATTCTTTTCAAAATAGAGAAAATGTATTCCCAAAAGCTTTTTTTATTCTTCTTAGACAACTCTGGGATGTACCCATATACACTTAGTAAATGAGAATATTCACATGTAGACGTGAAAATTTATAAATTGTGTACAGATTAGAAAGCCTACTGTTAATGTTTCCATTCAATTTGTTTTTGCTTGTCATTCAGTCTTTAAGCAGCAAATATTACAATTCTGGGCTATAAGCCAATTTCCCTTTCCCCCAAAATAATACTCACTTGTACTAAACAAAAATATTGTTTCTACAAATTTCTTTCATGACATTCCATTAGTCCCTATAATCCCTTTTGGATTACTTGTGTCACAACTGCTAATGCCCAGAGACAATAGGAAAAATGGCTTAAGGGCATCGTGGAATTTGCCAGACCATGCCCATTGCAAGCTCAAGGGTGTAGAAGTAAACACTCCAACACAGGGATGCACAGAAAGTTGTTTTCCCAGGATATGTTTTACCATGCTCAGCCACTCAGGTACTCAGGAGCTGCCGTAGATCCCAGAGGACCCCACTGTTTTTTGAGCTGGTAGCAGACTTTGGTGTCATCCACGTGGTGCTGGTTCTGCAGGAAGGCACAATGTTGGAGTTAGAGGCCCCATGGAATCTTCCATCAAGATTTCAAAGAAAGGCAAGGGAGGCCAGGCAAAGTGCAGCAGGGTCAGAATCTTTTTTACAGTCCCTAATACAGTAATGCATAAAGCTGTGAAGGTGAATTCAAAGTTAAAATGGAGACACCAGGAATTAAGAGATGCTAAAAATATGGACTGTCTGATGAAGAAAACTTCTGGCTTCACAGAAAGCCAAGCTAAGAGATAGGCCATGAGAACTGCAACTGGTCAGGACCTTGGGGGAGAAGATCTCACCAATGTGCCCTAGTTGCCAGAGATGGAGCTAGAATAAAAACAATTTCCAGCTGGGTTTAGGTCTTATTTTGATCCTACTTTTTCTTTCTATTCCTCTGTTCTTGGTTTTGGAATGGGAATGTTTACTTTGTGCCATTATATACTAGATGTTTATAGCTTGCTTTTGATCATTACAGGAGGTGAAGCCTGCCTTGAATCTTAGATGACATATTGGAATTAGACTTTTGGGTAATGGTGGAACTGTTAAGATTATAGAGATTCTTGGAGATGGATTAAATGTATTTTCCATTGTGAGATGGACATGAGTGTTTGGGAATACCCAAAATGCCTGTGTTGATGCAGGAATATTCAGAGGTGAAATGATTAGATTATGAGAGCTGTCACTTAATTACTTCATCCTACTCTGAGTCAACAACTGAGTGGTAACTATAGGCAAGTGGGAAGTTGCTCTAGGAGGAGGGTCATTAGAGGTGTGCCTTGGAAGGGTGCATCTTCCCTGAAGCTTCCTACCCTGCCCTCTCTCTCGTTTCCTGGCTGCCACAAGGAGAGCAGTTTTCCTCTGCCCTACTCTTTTGCCATGATGCTTGGCCTCACCTCAGGCCCAGAACAATGGAATTGATCAACGGTGAACTGAATCTCTAAATCATAAACCTAAAGTAAACTATTCCTCTTTTAAGTTGTTCTCATTAGTTATTTTGCAAAAGCTGACTAGCACAGAAGGCTACAGAACAATATCCCTGATCAATAAATGTACAAAAATCTTCAAGCAAATAGAGAACCAATTCCAGCAATATATCAAAAAATACATAATGGTCAAACACAATTTAGCCTGGGTATATAAAGTTTCAACGTTTGAAAAATAATAAGATCTATCTATTAAAAATCTGAAGAAGTAAAGCTACCTGGCCACATCTATTCATCCAGATAAATTATTTGACAAAATTCAATGTCCATTCATAATAAAAACCCACAGCAAAAAAAAAAAAAAAAAAAAAAACCACAGCAAAGTAGAAAAAGAGGGTAACTTTCTCAACTTTATAGAAAGTATTTACAAAATGAAACCTTCAGCCACCATCATACTTAATGATAAGTGGATAAGATTGGGAATAAAGCATCATTGTTCATTCTTACTACAACTACTGATATAATACTGCATGTTCTAGCCAGCTCAGATAGACAAGGAAAAAAATGGATACAGATGAGAAAGAAACAAGTAAGTATTGATGATATGAAGATCCCCAACTATCTCCAAAATTTCTCTGAGGACTAATAAGTGAGTGCTACAATATCATGGATTACAGAATGAGCATACAAATCGATATATTTCTATATAGTTGAAGTGAACACTTGGAAACCAAAAATCAAGTTCTAATACTATTTTATAATTGCTTAAGAAACTAAAATACATAACTGTCAGTTTAGCAAAACAGGTAAAGAACTCACATGATGAAAGCGATAAAGCACCAATGACAACAAAAGCAAGGAAATATGCTGCATTTAAAGATTGGGGAACTCAACATGTAAAGGTGTTATTTCTTCCCAAACTTCTATACAGACTTAACATAATCTTAGTAATTTTTTGTGACTGTAAACAAGATAATTCTAAAATGTATTTGATGGGGAACAAAATAGGCTAAATTATATTGTTATAGTGTGTGCTTGTATTAACATGTTATAATAAATTCTAATATCATTATAAAGTACCAATAAAAATTTTTTAAAAATTAAACGACAAATGCCAAAAAATGCATTTGGAAATCCAAAGGAACTAGAAAATCTAAGTTTTGATAAAAGGAAGAACAAAGGACAAGGAACCAGTCTATTTGATTTCAAGACTTATTTTAAAGTAATTTTGTAATGAAGAATGTGAGATAGACACATGTATCAATAGAACTGATTAAAAACCCAGAAATAATTCCATACATGTATGGCCAGTTGATTCTTCCAAGTTTCAATAGCATTCAAAGAGGTATAGCTTTGTCAACCATGCTGGACTAATTTAATGTTCATAGACAAAAAATGAACCACAATCTAAATCAAACATCTTGTACAGAAATTAATTCAATTTGTATTTAAAATGTAAAACTATAATATTTTTAGAAGGTAACATAGGAGAAAATTTTAGGTCCTAGGGCTTGGTGGTCCATGGATATCTTTTGCTCTGCAAAAGATTCTATGGTAAGGATGAAGAGACAAGCTACCAAATGGAAGAATATATTTACAAACCAAGAAAATAACAAAGGGCTTGTATGTCAAATGTATAAAGAATTCTCAAATTTATCACTGAAAGAACTTATAGACTGAAATCAACATTTAAAAAAACTATAAGAAAATGGGCAAAAACCAAAAAGACATTTCACAGAAGAAGATCTATAGATGACAAATAAACACAAAGGAAAGATACTGACTCATCAGAAAGTGATAAGGCAATACTACCTGTCTATTAAAACAAAACTTTGAAAGAGTGGCAATACCAGCTAATGCCAAGTGTGTGGCAACCTGCATTGCTCATACACTGATGCTGAGAAACCAATAAAGCAGAATGATCCCACCAGCCTATGCCAACTCAGATTGATTGAGAGACACTATCCTTAGTTACAAAAGGTAATCTCATCAGACCACATAATGTATGATCCCATTTTTACAATGTAGTCAGAATGACAAATTTATATTTCTAGAAAACCAGTTAGGAATGGTGGGCAGATGACAGGAGTGAGTGTAACTCTGAAGAGGTAGCACACAGAGAAAGAGCTCTGTGAGGATGGAATAATTCTGTATCTTGACTGTAGTGATAATGACAAGACTTTCCACATGTGATAAAGTGATGCAGAACTACTCTATGTGTTGCTAATCTCAAATGGATAGTAGAGATTAGAACTATGAATAGTTAGTTAGGTGTAACCATAAGTGGAAAATGTAGGCAATGATTAACTACTGTAGAAAACACATAAAATTTAAAAAAAAAACCCAACATTCAGAATAGGGTACTAAAATTATCATTGAGTACTATTAGCCTGGCCAGAATAATATAGTGTCTATTAACTTAACCAAAAATATAGTTTCATCTGAATAGTACAAAGTGAAGAAAAAACTGAAGTATAGATGGAGTTAGGAAGGGGTAATAGTAAGAGCCAAAGCAGTATCTGTAATGGGAAGGAAATGATAGCAATTTTTACAATTATTTAATCAAAACATGACAGGATAACCACATTATTTTGACTTGCAGAGGAAAATAGTAAAAGATACAAGTAAGGATTTGAAACAGTTGCCTCTGGAGAAGGAGATTGATAGGATCCAAGACGGTGGGAGAAAGGTCTTTTTCCTTTGTGTACTGCATCTTTTAGTAGTATGTGTAAAATTTTTAAAAATCGCCAAAAAGTGAACTCATCTTTATCAACTAAAAAGCAGTTATACAGTGAACTAAAAGAGTAGGCCATCAATAAAACCATCATGCAACAAAACTACTAGAAATGATGGGGAAAAGTAAACATAATATGAAATTCACAGTAAACTTTCAAAAAATAAAGGAAGCAGGAGGGAGAAAAAATACAAAGGAGGCTGCAAACAAGATCTGTGATTAGAAGCTGTAGCCAATGCTGTCTCCAGATGCTTGCCAACATCAGCATTAGTTGGTAACAACTGTGAAGGATACAAGCTACAAATCCTTGGGCTTTAACAACACAGAGAATAGCATCCATGACTTCTACTTGAAGCTCGGGTTCTCCACAGAGTAGGAAGAGTAGAGAGAAGCTACTCACCATGTCAAAGACACCTGTCTGTCTTTCTCCTCTTCAGATCTTTTAGATCCTAGGCTTCCTTTCTCTCTGGATGAGGATTCAAATTTACATGACTTTCATGATACAGAAAATGCCAAACCTAGATTTACTCATGTGGTTACACATGAGTAAAACTATGCTAGATCCTGGCATAAACAAATTTATTCCATTCTGTCCTTTGAAGGTTTGCTTCCGCAACCCACGCTTCTCAGGATTCAAGGAAAAAACAAAACACCAGCAAAATGCAAGTGCAAAGAAATATGCCATTATGGAAAACAGTCAATGGAAACCAAGACCTTCAGTTAATAGCACAAAAAAATAAAATAATCATTTGGACTCTACAAAAAAATAAATAAAAAATAGACTATGAGATGAAAAGGAATAAAATACTACAAAGTATACTAGAAAGACCAGACTATAACCAAGTATAACTGCTAAAGTACAAAAAATTGTAATTCAAATTGAATATTCCACATGATAATTGTGTTAAATGGTAGGAAAGACATACCTGAAGAAAAATCAGTAATCGGAAGACAGACCAAGAATGTTTACCTGGAACATAACCCACAGAGAGAAAAGAGAAATATGAAAGAGATTCAGTGGTATCAAGAATAAGTAGAGGCCTTCATCATATCAGATTAGGAGTCTTAATAAGACTCCTAAAGTGCAAGAAATAAAAATCAAGAATCAATAAATGGGATGGATTCAAACTAAAAAGCTTCTTCTCAGCAAAAGAAACAATCAAAAACATGAAGAGAGAGCCTACAGAAAGGGAAATTTCGTTACCACACGCATCTCAAATAGAGCACTAATCTCTAGTATATATAAAGAACTCAAAAAACTTAATACCAAAAATCAAATAACCCAATCAATAAATGAGCTAAGGAACTGAACAGACACTTCACAGAAGAAGAAATACGATCAATCAACAAACATGAAAAAATGTTCATCATATCTAGCAGTTAAAGAAAATAAAAGCTACTCTAAGATTTCATCTCACTCCAGTCAGAATGGCAGTTATCAAGAATAAAAGCAATAATAAGTGTTGGCGAGGATGTGGAGAAAAAGGCACACTCATACATTGTTGGTGGGACTGCAAATTGATGCAACCAATCTGGAAAGCAATATGGAGATTCTGTAGAAAACTTGGAATGGAACCACCATTTGACCCAACCATCCCACTCCTTGGTTAATATCCAAAGGACTTAAAAAGAGCATACTACAGTGACACAGCCACTTCAATGTTTATAGCAGCTCAATTCACAATAGTTAAACTGTGGAACCAACCTAAATGCCCTTCAACAGATGAATGGATAAAGAAACTGTGGTATATATACACAATGGAATATTACTCAGCAATAAAAGAGAATAAAATTATGGCATTTGCAGGTAAATGGATGGAGTTGGAGAATATCATGCTAAGCCAAGTAAGCCAATCCCAAAAAATCAAAGGCTAAATGTTCTCTCTGATGCTGATCCTTAATGGGGGAGGGGGCATGGGAAGAGTGGAGGAAACTTGGTCAAAGGGGAAGGAGGGGAGGGGAAGGGATATTGGGGCTGGAAAGGTGGTGGAATGAGAGGAACATTGCTCTAGGTACATGTATGTCTGCACATATGGTGTGACTCTGCATCATGTACAACCAGAGAAATGAAAAGTTGTGCTCCATTTGTGTACAATGCATCAAAATGCTTTCTGTTGTCATGTATGCCTAATTAGAATAAATAAATTTGAAAAAAGAATAAGTGGGGGGAAGTGTATTCAATTTGTTTGGATCTTTAAAAAGAAAAGTCTGAGATTAGGAAGTAGTAAAAGGGTTAAAGGGTGAGAACTGTCCCAAATTCAGGAAGAACAAAAATTCTTAGATTTAAAGAAGATAATGAATTCCAAGAAGGATGAATAAAAAGAGAGAATGAGAAGGAAGAAAAAAGAGAAAACCCACAACTGTACCCATATGTAATAAAAGATCTTCAAAACTGATGATAAAATAAAAACTGACCTCAAAGGAATAAGTGCATCAACTCCAAAGACAGTAGCAGTAAAGTAGACATGTCCTTATAATTTACAGTTTCTTCTTTCAATATTGTTAAGGAACTAAAGGATATAAATAATAACCCAACATATTCTCCCCAGAGGGACTACATTTTAAAACAATGGCATTTTTTCCAATACACGGTGATAGTGTTTATCACCAGCAGGTCCTCATCAAATAACTTTTAAAAGATGTACTTTCTGGAGTGGGAAATTGAAGCTACCAGATAAGGCTGACATGCAAGAAGGAATGCTGTCCAGTGATCTGAGTTTACAATACAAGGTCATAAATATTCTCTTTACTGGGTACGTGGTGTACTTGCAGCAACCCAATAACCAGCTGCCCTGGAAAGCAAACAGACTAATGTAAGCCTGCAACATGAAGATCAGATCTCCTGGAGAAAGACCGTCCATGACAGCTTTTGATTAGAGGCAACATGACCACTTAGATGGGTGAAAAATCCATCAGCTATATTTGCTATTTAATATAAATGCAACAATACCACCACTGAGACCCCTCACATATTAGTTCCCTTCAAAGCTTATCAAGGCCAATAGTGTCACTGATTGGACTTCAAAGAAGAAATAGGAGGCAACACAACAATTATGCTTAAACAGAAGGTATTGTGGATAATAGGACTTAAATACTATTTAAAATTTTTTTCAATTCCAAATTTCCTACATAATGGTGAGAAAACGAAAGCAATTCTCTTCTCAAGCGTAATTGTTTAAAGAACTCCAAATACTTAAATGTTCTCACAGAATAAATAAACCAATGATTAAATATTCACATTTTTAAGTTATTTTGCATTACTGGTGGGATAATAATAAAATTATTTTTCTGGATATATTTTCTCTACTTGAAATATTATTAAAATTATAATTTTAAGCTACTTGCTTTTAGCAGATCCTGAACACCAGGCACTAACTAGATCATGATCATGGCAGACACAAAGCTGGTTCTCCACCTAAAGATGCTCAGGGTTCAGGGAACAGGCAGGGATAGAAAGGGGAGTAACACTCCAGGGGGCCAGTGAGACAGTAAAACAGAGCCTGTGCATCCAAGCTGGAAATTCTGATGCAAGCTTTACTGTTGAAGGTATTTCTCTAAGAGGAAGACTGAGAAAGAACTCCAGGGGGAGGAAACAGCTTTAAAAAGGAATTTAATCCTGGAATACCAAAGGTTATTTATTTAATTAAATTAAATTTACACAAGTGTGCCATGTATAATTTAGCAGAAAGATCCAATGAATTGAAATAACTTTGTCTTTTTGCATTCCAAGTCACAATTTACATAACTAAATTGTGTTGGGTGGCAGAGAGTTCACCGGGCTGTGAGTTTGTACAGGATAGATAGTCCAGAGTTGCTTGATTGACAGTGGGCAGACACATTAGATGCTAGGGGTATGCACTCTGTAATATTCCAACGCTTTAATCTTGCCCCTTCCAGGCTGATTTTTCCCACAGGAGTAGATATGAAAATAAATCAACATTGTGAGACTCAGTAAATCTATAAACACTACACTTTTGTATTGATTCTGCTTTTTAATTTTCTGAGTGTTATTTCTAATATATGCACATTAGTTACACAGAAATAAACAATAAATTTATTAGTGTTGTTGGCCTTCATAAACTAGCTTTCACTCCAAAGTTTCCAGTATATTTTTTCTATTGTTATTAGCTATGCACTAACAGTTGTATGGTAATTTAATGAATGAATGAGATACATTTCTGTTGGACAAGGAATGGCAAACTTATCCATGGAAAGGGCTATATGGTAAGTATTTAGTAAGTATTTGTGTTTCTAGGCCATACAGTCACACTGAACACTGCCATTTTATGATAACAGTGGCCATAGACAATTAATAAACAAATGGGCATAACTATCATCCAATAAAATTTATTTACAAAGGCAAATTTAGGTGGTAGATTGAATTTGGCTGAGAGGCACAGACTCCTGATGTAGGACATTGAAAATTTTCATATTACAAATGAAGTTAATGTTAAAATAGCAGCACTGCTTTGACAGCTCAGCAATATTCTGCTTGACAGGGACATATTACGTGTCCTTAGGCAGTTTCATCATTATGCAAACATCATAGAGTGTGCTTACCCAAACTAAGACAGCTTCCATGTTACTAAGCAATATAACACTATGAGACCACCATGTATTTGTGGCCTATTGTTGACTGACACATTATGCAGCACGTGATTGTATGTGGTTATATCTTCAAAAGGTATTTTTATTCAAATATGAATATGAAGCACTTTAAATTTCTAATATACAATTAGTTGTATATTACTTAGGTCTTTCTCATTTCCTAGTTTCATTTTGCATTGAGAAAAATAGCTACCTCTATTTTTGAAAATAATTATTTTTAGTTTTCAAATGTCTTTTATTCTCATTAAGTGGAGTTATTTTTGCATTTTATAATATAATTTAATATTTGTAATAAAATTGCGTATTCTGATTTTTAAGAGAGATTAAAAATATATGTGAACAATGTGCTTATGCCAGTAACATGCTGTTTTGGAAAAGTAGATTAATATATTGGATTCCTCTAGAGGACGATAAATGCAAAATGCTATGGTCTCAATGTATCTCCAAATGCATATGTTGAAATTCTATCCCCCTGTTCTCCATGTGATAATATTAGGAGATGGGATTTTTGGAAGTGATTGGGTCGTCATGTAGAATATCATGTCTACCTTTCAAAAAAATTACAAGGCATGCTATAAGGCAAGAAAATTCATAACCTGAAGAGAAAAGGCAAGCATCAGAAAAAGACTCAAAACGACTCAGTTTTGGAATTATGAGTCAAGGAAATTAAAATAACTGATTAATATGGTAAAGGATCTATTAGGAAAAAATAGACAACATTAAGGAACTTATGAAATATGTAAGCAGAGAGATGGAAACTTTAAGAAAGAATCCAAAGTAATTATTAGAAATAAAAACAGTGCAATAAAAATGAATACCTTTGATGAGTCCTTCAGTAGACTTGATAGACCCAAGAAAAGAATCAATAATCTTGAAGACATGTCGATAAAAAAAAACTTGCTGAACTGAAATACACACATGAAAGGAAAGAAAAACAAAATAGAACATTCGTAAAATGTAAAGCAATTGGAAAAAAATAATACAAAAATTATAGAATACCAGTAGAAGAAGAGAGTGAATGGAACAAAAGAATTATGTATTAACAATGGTTGAGAATTTTTCAAAGCTACCAGACACAAAAGCAGAGAGTCAGGAAACTTACAGAACACCAGACAAAATAAACACACAAAATGGAGTGAGGATTGGTGAAGTTTACCAAGAAAGGAACTAGGGTAAGCGTTACAGCAGACATCTCATCAGACCATGCATGCAAGTTAGAGTAGAATAAATTATTTAAAGTCATGAAAGAAAAAAAAACAAAAACTTGATTCTATCTTTAGTGAAAACATCCTTTAAAAATGAATGAGAAATAAAAACTTTCTTAGACAATCAAAAACTTCACTAGAAGTCTTGTCATGAAAGAAACTTTAAAAAGTTCTTTAGGCAGAAGGCAAATAATATATATAAATCAGAATTCAGAATCTATGTGATGAAAGGAACACATCAGAGAAGCAATAAATGAAGATAGAATAAAATATTTTATTTTACTTATTTTTAATTGATCTGAAAATAGCTTTTGAAGAGTAATAATCATGATATATTAGATATATCAAATGGATGACAGTGATATCTGGATGGACAATAGGAAGGAGTGGGAATATTTTAAGTATTTATAATAGTAATTGATTATCTCCTATAAGATTTCCGCACTTCACATGAAGTAGCAGAATATTTAAAGTTAATAAACTCAGATTATTTATATTTTATTGTATATTTTATATTACATATATGTATATTTTATATTGCAAACTCTATGGAAACCCTAAAAGTTTTTTGAAAAGAAAACTAGTTGATAAATGGAATAATAAAAAATTTCTCAATTTAAATGAGAGAAGGCAAAATGAAGTAGGTAAAAAAGAAACAAAGATTAAACATAATAAAACAGTTACAAATATTGTGTTATTTAAATATCAATAATTGCCTTATGCACAAATGGCCTAATACACCAAATAAACACATAATTTTTCCAGAGTTAAGAAAAAAGATCAAGATTCAAGTGTGTGTTATCTAGAAGAAATTTAGTTTAAATAAAGACAGTCCCCATCTTATGGCTAGAAATGTTCTGGTCTTGTAGTGAGTTTATTGGGGGCAGTAAATGCATATTTGACTTTAAGAATATTTTTTCATGTATGATGAGTTTATCAGGAAATAACCCCTTAGGTTGGTTGAGAAGCATCTGTACAAAAACCACAAGTAGGTTAAAAGAAAAGAGATGAAAAAAATCAACTTTGCTAATTCTAATCAAAACAATGCTTATACTGCTATATGAATTTCAGACAAAAAACATGTAAAAATAAAGAAAATTATCAGGGATATAAGGTGGCTTACCTAATGATAGTGGGGTCAATTATCGCCAAAAGACATACGGGTTCTACATTTGTATGTACCAACAAGATCATATCAAAATATGTAAGCAGCCGGGTGCAGTGGCACATGCCTGTAATCCCAGCACTTAGGGAGGCAGAGAGAAGAGAATCATGAGTTCAAAGCCAGCCTCAGCAATGGCGAGGCGCTAAGCAACTCAGTGAGACCCTGTGTCTAAATAAAACACAAAATAGGGCTGGGGATGTGGCTCAGTGGTCGAGTACCCCTGAGTTCAATCCCTGCTACTAAAATAAAATAAAATAAAATAAAAGAAGCAAAAGCTATTAGAATTGCAAAGAGAAACAGACACACTTATAGCAGTCCACTCTTACCTGCAGGTTGCTTTTATGTGGTTTTAGTGTCCTGTGGTCTAATGTGGACTAAAAATATTAAATGGAAAATTCTAGAAATAAGTTAATTCATAAGTTTTATATAGTTCATGATTCTGAGCAGTGTACTGAAATCTCATATTTTCCTTGCTCCATCTTGTCCAGGATGTGAGCCATCCTTTTTTCCAGCTTATGCGTACTATATATGTTCCCTGCTCATCTGTCAGCTGTCTCAGTCTCTCATTGTTTGGAATCAAGTAACTCTAATTTTTCTTAATAATGACCCTCCCAAACCTAAGATATACTGGCAATTTGGACATTCCCAAAAGAAGCCACAAAATGCTTCCTTTAAGGAAAAAGATAAAAGTACTTGATTTAATGGGGAAAGGGAAAAATGTTATATGTTGAAGTTATTAAGATCTATGCTAAGAACAAATATATCTGTAAAACTATGAAGAAGGGAAAAATCAATTTATGCTAGTTTTAGTATTGTACCACGAACTACAAAAGTTATGGCTTCAGAGTATGAAAAGTTGTTTAATTAAAAAGGAAAAATCATTAAATTTGTATAGGTATGTATATATAGAAAAAATAGTGTATATAAGGTATGGCTCATGGTTTCAGAAATCCACAGGGTCTTGCAACATATCCTTCATGACGAAAGGGGATGACTACATATGAAATATTTGAAGAAAGTGAAAGTGCAACTTATTAAAATGTAGGGATTCAGTGCAGTAGTGCTTTCAGGAAAATTTATAGCATTAAATACATATGTTACAAAAAAAGAAAGAATGTAAAATCAGTAATTTAAACTTCTGCTTCAGGCAACAAAAACTAAATGAAGAGCAAATTAAATCCAAATAAGGAAAAAGAAAAAAAAGAATACAAATTAGAGCAGAAATTAATGAAATAAAGCAGAAAAATAATGAAGATGATCAAAACCTGATTCCTGGCAAAGATCAATAATATTGATACTCCTCTAGGTAGGCTAATGTGACTTGAGAGAGAAGATGGAAGCTAAGAGAGAAGATAAAATTACCAACATCAGAAATGAAATAGGGACCATCACTATTAATCTTATGCATGTTAAAAGGATAATAAAGGAATACATTGATAACTCTATGCTCATAAATTTAACAATTTATGTAAAATAATTGTGTGTCCTTGAAAGACACAATCTATCAAAACTCACATAAGAAAAATAATCCAAATAGGCCTATATTAACTTAAGGAATTGAATTAATAACTAATAAACTTCTAGAAGAAGAAAAAGTCCCAGATCATTTAAACTCCAATGTCCAGCATATAGAAAGGACTATTAAAATTTGGCAATAAGAAAACAACCCAATAAAAAAATGAACAATAGATCTGAACAGACATCTTGTAGCTGCTGCAGGGATGGCAATAGTATATGAAAATGTGCTCAACATCAGTTGTCTTTATAAATTTGAAACTTAAAACAATGAGGTATCACTACACACCTATGAGAAGGCTAAATAACAACAACAAAACAAAATAACAATAATAATTTTTGCTGAAAATATAAACAACAGGAATTTTAATGCATTGCTGGTAGGAATGCAAAATAGAACATCCTTTGTGAAAGTCAGTTTTTCATTTTTGTATAAAGCTAACCACACTCTTACTACATGATCCAGGCATTGCTTTCCTTGGTATATACCCAACTGATTTGAAAATTTATTTCTCTATATAAATCTGTAATAGGTGTTTATAGCAGTTTTATTCATAGTTTCCAATACTTGGAACAAACCAAGATGTCCTTCAACAGATGAACACATAAACTGATATATTCATACAACTGGATGTTTTTCAGCAATACATGAAATGAGCTATCTACTCACAAAATAAGAATGACTCTTAAATGCTTTTCTAAAAATTAAAGATGCCAGTTTGAAACGACTACACTAATTATGTAATATTTGGAGAAATATAAAACTATATAATAGAGTAATAGTGAAAAGATTAGTGCATTCTAGGTGAACACAGAAGATTTTTCAGATGGTGACACTATGATACTGTAATAGTAGGTTCTATGAGTCCAAGATGAGCTGGAAGAATCTATCTTGTAGCACAGGAAAGTATGAAAGTACTGTAAAATAATAAACAAGAAAAAGAAGACATCACAATGACAGGTGTATCAAAAGGGACACAGAAGCCAACTGAGAACATTCAGTGGCTAAAACTAGAAAAATCTGAGTAACAAAGCAGTATCAGGCTAGAAGTCAATGAATAAGATAAACATACATGTATCTATAGTGATATAAAATAATGGATTACATATATAAATAAGTGGGGTGAGGAAATAAATCTTCCCATCCAGAAAATTCCAAAATAATTTAGGTAGTTGATCTACATTCAAGAAGCTGGAGTATAACTTTCCACTCCTAAATGTATCGTATGTGTACTAGTTTCATCCCAAAGGGAGCATAACATGGGAAAGGAGGACTAAGAGTAACAGTGGAGCAACCTGACAAACAGTACTTTGGCCAAGTGATCAATAATCTTACATCATGTTGATAGTATATATCGTTTATTGATCTACCACAATGAAAATGGCCCTTTGCCTATATGATTTGCTTCAGACAAGCCCATTACTCCAGGCTAATTATGAGAAAAGGACCAGATAAATTCCAATAGAGGAAACTCCTACAATATATTTGAATAGTTCTTAAAAATTTTAAGGTAATCACAAACAAGATATGTTGAAAAATTTTTAGCCAAGAGTAGTCTAAGAAAATATACACTTAAATGTGATATAGTATACTAATATATTTTCTGTTTCTGATGAAATACCTGAGGGTGGGTACTTATAAAAATGAGGTTTGTTTAATTCACAGGTTTGGAGATTCAAGAGCATGGCTCCAGCTTCTGCTCAGCTTCATGTTGGATAGCACCACAGTAGCCAGAACATGTGAGAGATGGTAAGATAGGAATCCAGAGAGATTTGGGAACCAGGCCCTTTGCTTTCCCTAACAATCCACCCTCAAAGGAACCAACTGGAGACCTGTGAGAACTACATTAATCTACATTAATCTCTACTGAGGGTAACACCCCCAATGACCCTCACTGTGCCCCACTGATTAACTGTCTCACCATCTGTCAACATTGCTACAGCAGGGGCCAAGCTTCTAGTACATGAACCTGTAGGGACAAGTCATACTCAAACCATTTCATGTGGTATCCTGGATGGGAACTTAGAATAGAAAAAGGAGCTTTGGTTAAAAAAATAATTAAATAAGAATAAGCAATGGATTTTAGTTAATAAAAAATATAAATAAAAAATATAAATATTGGTTTATTAATCATAACACATGTACTTTTCAAATGTAAAAAGTATCTGCACCACTGATTGTGGTGCAGAAAAGCCTTGCTAAGAAAAGGAGTAAGAAATGTCGGCAGCCAGAGAGGAAATTGCTGCAGGCATAAGAAACAGCTGATGCAAACGTTCAGGGTTGAGAGAAAGACTGGCCTTTGAGAGGCACAGAAGGCAGAAGCACCTCCAGTCATCAGCGAGCTCTACTCTGCAAGCAAAAGTGAATGGAGACGAGCCATAGAAGAGTTGTCTGGAGAGCTGTGTAAACCTCACTGAAAATTTTGAACTTTCTGCACAAAGGGAAGCCATTGGAGGCTTTCAAGCACAGGAGTGTGCTTAATTAGAATTGTGTTTTTCAGAATTTTTTTAAAGAAAGTTTACTATCATTTTTATTTTACAGGTGAGGCAACTAAGGTTTGGGATACTAAGAAATCTTTCAGCAGTCATATGTGTAGTAACTGGCAGAGACTAGACTATTTTTTAAAATTTATTTATTCTACTTAGGTAGACATGATAGCAGAATGCATTTTGATTCATTGTGAACAAATGGAGCACTTTTTATTTCTCTGGTAGTACGTGATATAGAATCACATCATATATGCAGTCATACAGGAAGCTATGGCTATGATGTCCATCTCATTTCACCTTCTTTACTGCCCCCACGCCCCTTCCCCACCCTCCTCTTTGACCAAAGTTCCTCTATTTTTCCCATGTCCTCTCCCTCATTATGAATCAGCATCCAGTTTTCAGAGAGATCATTTGGCCTTTGGTTTTTGGGGATTGGCTTACTTCTCTTAGCATGATATTCTCCAACTCCATCCATTTACCTGCAAATGCCATAATTTTATTCTTTTATTGTGGAGTAATATCCCATTATGTATATATACCACAGTTTCTTTATCCATTTATCTATTGAAGGGCATCTAGGTTGGTTCCACAGTTTAGCTATTGTGAATTGAGCTGCTACAAACATTGAAGTGGCTGCATCACTGTAGTATGCTGTTTTTAAATCCTTTGGGTATAGACCAAGGAGTAGGATAGCTGGATAAAATGATGGTTCTTTTAAGAAAGTGAAGTTTTGTCATGGTTCGAATGTGAGGTGTCCCTCAAAGCTCATGTGTTATACAATTCAAGGAGGTTTGGAGGAGAAATGACTGGGTCATTATAAGCGCAGAAAGATCATGATGGCAACAAACCTTGCAAGTCATTTCAGGCTTTATTCAGGAGCAGGACTACATCTATGGAGATGGACCTACTTTCTTGGTGGAAAATGAGACATTGAACAAAGAAAGGGACTGGGTCTTTATAGGCTATTTTGGGGAGGTGGTCTAGTGAAAAAACCTGCCAGTTCTCCCGGGCCCTTAGGAATTTGGGGCTTGTTTTGATTAATCAATGAGATAGTAAGGAAGTTGAGCCCTTGGGTAAAGGGTCCTGTGTTCTGGCTGAAGATTATTATCTCAGTGTGGTGATGCACTCCTTCTTTTCTGCTCTTCCCTTTCTGTGATTAGCATCAGGAAGGCATCTGTTGGGGGAGGTGGAAGCATGGCTCTCAGACTACATTATTTTTGGCTCCCACACCTATTAGTTATGAGAGACTTAAACCAATCAGTGGATCAATCACCTGATGGGATTACTTGAGTGGTAACTGAATGCAGGTGGGGAACAGCTGGAGGAGGTGGGGACTTACGGGGTATAGTTTTGAGGTATATACTTGTATCTGGCAAGTGGAGATCTCCCGTTCTCTGTACTTTCTGATCATCGTGTGAGCTCCTTCCCTCCACCATACTCTTCTGCCAAGATGTTCAGCCCCCAAGGAATGGAATCTGCTGTCTGTGGATAGAGACCTCTGAAACTGTGAGTCCCTAAATAAACATTTCCTCCTCTACAATTATATTGATCAGGTCTTTCAGTGATAGCAACAAAAAAGCTGACTGAAAGCTTCTAATTGGTACTAGAAGTGAGGTCATTGCTATTACTAACCTGATCGTACAGTTCACAAGATTTTCAAGCTTTTTGAAATTGGTTGTAGGAATTTTGAGAAGTGTAGCAATGCAAGCTGGAAATTCTTTAGATTGTTGTAAGTGGATCTTAATGGCCGATTCTTATGGGAACTCAGGAGACCAGAATGCCAATAGGATGGTGGACAGTGAAGGCAGTGCTCAAGAGCATTTAGAGGAAAAGGAGGACAATATTGGTAATTGGACTAGAGGTTATGTGTGTTATGTTTTGGCTGAGATGTTGTCTTCATTTTGCTGGTGTCCCGAGACTTTCTGTGAAGCTTAATCTGGCATAAGAAATATCTTCTTAATCTGGCATAAGAAATATCTAGGCAGCATAGAATTCAGGCCATGGCATGAATATTGCTGGTAGCTTTTAGAGAAATTTATTGTGACATTCAGGAGCATAAAAGCAGAGCAGAAAGATTTGAAAAACTTGAACTTGAAAGGTGGGAATAAAACTGGGGCTTAGGAAATTGCAATTGTTAAGGACTACTGTCACTAAAAAAATGCTAAAGACTGCTGAGAGACAATGAGAAAGATGGCTTGAGGGCATTTCAGGAACTGGCACCCATTTCAGGCTCAAGTAAATATTCTCTTGAGAGGAGACCAGCGGGTCACCCTTCTTGCACAAAGGTCCTAGGAAGATTTTTCCACATGCTCATCTACCCAGGCACTTAGAGGCTACTGTAGCCAGGGTCCTTGGAGGCTTGACTACTCCTCAAGATGGCCACAGACCTTGGTGTCAACCACATCATGATGGTTCTGTAGGAATACAGGATGCTAGAGTTAGGGGTTCATGAAAACTTCCACCAAGATTTCCAAGGAAGACTTGGGATGCCAGGCAAAGTACAGCAGGGTTGGAGACCCTATGGACATCCACTGAGAGGACACTGCATGGAAATGTGAGGAGGAAGATGAAGCTGCCGTGGAGACCCCCCAAAATTAAGAAATGCTGGCACCATGCACTGTCCGCTGAGGAAGGCTATAGCAACTGAGCAGAAACAAGCCAAGAGAGATGGCATGTGGGCTGAAACCAATAAGGCTACAGTGGTGGTACTACAAAAGCCCTTTGGAAAGATTATTACCATGCCATATGCCCTAGATTCCAGACATGGAGCTACAGGAGTTGTTTGCCCAGCTGGATTTTAGTCTTGCTTTGGTTTATAGGAACTCACAATAAAAGTTTGCCCTGAGTCTCAGAGGACTTGAACTTTTGGGTAATCCTTGAACTGTTGAGACTATGGGGACCCTTGGAGATGGACTAAATGCATTTTGCATTGTGATACCATTATGAACTTTTGGAGGCCAGGGATGGCATGTTATGGTTTGGATGTGAGATGTGCCACAAAAACTCATGTGTGAGACGATACAAGAATGTTTATTGCAAGAATGGGTTGTGAGAGCCTTAACCCAATCAGTGAATTAATCACTGAATTGGTAACTGAAGGCAGGTGGAGTGTGGCTGGAGGAGGTGGGGCCTTTGGGTGGGGCTTTGGGATATATATTTGTATCTGGCAAGTGGTTATCTCCCTCTCTTTCTGCTTACTGATCATCATGTGAGCTGCTTTCCTCTACCACATTCTTCCACCATGTTGCTCTGTCTCACCTCGAGCCTAGAGGAATGGAGCCTGTCTTCTATGGACTGGGACCTCTGAAACCGTGAGCTCTCAAACTCTTCCTCTACTATTGTTCTGGTCAGATCTTGTAGTCACAGCAGCCAAAAAGCTGACTAAAACAAGTTTGATTTGCTTTATTTTCTTTCTCTGCTGTTCTTCACCCCTGCCATTAGGGAACCATTGGGGCTAACCCTGGGCTACCTTCATTAGGGTAGCTGAGTGGAAGGGAGCCCCTTAGTCCCAACCTGAGCTTGCTTTCTCCTTCTCATCATTTAAAGCTATAAGTAGATCTTATGAGGAAGTTAACAGGCCTCATTCTTTTCAGATGTTTCTCCCTGTGGGCTGATGAGGGTGTCTCAAACTTTTTCAGTAATTACCCAGAGCCTTGGAAAATAGGCTTGTCTTCTCCACTGCAGACATAATTTTCAGTAATTAGTTATCAATTACCACTCTGCTCCTGAGACAAGTGTGATTCCTTTTCCATGATGTGTTCTTCTCATCAAAGCTGTGCTGACAGGCAATTGAGTCATATCTTTCTCAAGCCCATCAAAAGCCACATACTAAACAAAGAGGGGAAAGGGGAGAAAATGAAATGGTACTCACTGGATAATAGATAATTAGATAATTATTCCTAACTGAAAGCACACCTTGGAATTTGCATTCAAAGTGAAGTTATTTGGCAAAAAGAATGCTGATGTCAGGTAATGGGGAATTTTGTTTCAGAGGAGAAGCTCCATGGGCAGGATTTAGTCATCCTCTGACTACTTGCTCTAGTCTCTTCACTTGCCTTCCTCCCTTTAGCCTTTTCTCCTATAATCTAAACTCCATGCCATCAGTAGAACAAACACTTTAAAATGTTATGCCACCATTTAAAGCAAAGAAAGAAACAAGGTGTGTGTGTGGTGTGCACAACTTACATGCCCTCTCTTTTTCTGTATTTTCCGTCCCTTCTCCCACCCCACCTCAGTGGCTTCAGCAATATTGAGCTGTGTGCATGTTGGTCCCCAGGCCTGACACTAAGTGAACACAAAGCCCTGCTTCCTTCTTTCTAAATTGTGTCAAATGCATTATTCTCAATCCTGACACACAGAATAAAACATCTAGGTGTCATTCTTGATCATTAGTCCTTTGTCCTTGATATCAGGCCATCAGTATGTGCTATTGATACCCCCTCATTTCATTCTCACGTTTTTACTGTTCAGCCTTCACCAGCCGCATCAGAGGATGCATCTTCTGACTCACGATCCAGTGCCCACTACTATATGACTGTGCCAACTCCATTTCTATCTCTTTCTCCACTGGAGCTTCCCACCATCTCACTAGACTCTCACAACTGGAATCAGACCACATTCCTTCCTGCCTTCAGCATTCCATTGGTTCCCATTGTACCTACATTAAAATCTATTTTTTCCACATTTTTGACATTTGTTCCACAACACCTCACTGGTTTTCCACATCCTCAGGCTTGAAGGATTTCTTCTAAAACCCTCAGATATCACCTCCTTGTTGTCCAGGAATTGCTTTTCTTGTTTCCCCAACAGAGTAGAGTTTTGCAGCATGATGTATTTCATGCTGAGTCTCCAGACTCAGCATCAGGGCTCTTTAGGCCTGACCAAGCTTTCTTATCTCAAGAAGAGACCTCTTGAGCCAAGATCTGGAAAAAAGGCTCAAAGGTCTTCAATTTTTCCCACATGATCTGGGTCTGGACCAGGAGCTTCAAGCTCACCTGGCATTAGGGTTCAGATCAGTGACAAATATATAGAAATGAGTTCTTTATACACAAATAAAATCATGATACAGAATTAGTGAGAAAACTCTTGTGCTAACCAAAGTAGAGATCTACTACTTATAGTTAGACTTTTGCATACATAATTTACAACTAAGGAACTAGAAAAAGAAGAACAATTGGGAGTGGTGGCATATGCCCATAATCCCATGGCTTGGGAGGCTAAGGCAGAAGGATCACATGTTCAAAGCCTGCCTCAGCAACTTAGCAAGATCCTGTCTCAAAATAAAAAAAAAATAAAAAGAGGGCTTGGGATGGTGCTCAATGGTTAAGCACCCCTGGGTTCAATCCCTGGTACAGTAAACAAACAAACAAACAAACAAAAATGAACAAAGTAAGCCCAAATTTATCAGAAAAGAAAAAAAGATCAGAGCAGAAACTAACAAAATGAAGACTGGGGAAAAATAGATAAGATCAAGGAAATTAAGAGCTTTTTTTTAACATAAGCAAAATTGACAACACTTTAGACAACATAGGAAAAAATAAGATTCAAATAAAAAAATAAGAAATGAAAAAGGAGACAATACAACTGATATCATAGAAATAAAAAGAATCATGAGACGACTATGAACAATTCTACACCAAGACTGGATAAGCTCAAAGAAACATGAATTCCTACACACCTACAAGCCACCATGTCAGTATTAGTATTGGTGATTTTTAATATTTGAATTTATATTCAGCTTTAGAAAATAATAAAAACAAAAATAAAATGTGCCCCAGGGGCTGTTTGATGCCTCCACTAGGCTGCTGGATATTCTCTGGTGTAGATGTTCCAGGAGAAGCTTCAGGGCAATATTGCAATTTTGGAGAATGAAAAAAGTGAAAGGTCAAGATACAGAGGTAGAGACAGAGTGAATAGATGAGGGAAACAGCATTAGAAGGCTGCAACTGTAGGAATGAAAAGGAAAAAATGAGAAAAGGAGGAGAGGCAGAGAAACAAAAGGAACAAGACCTCAACTACCCCCCATTCACCAATGAGGTTCACATCACTTGCTTGAACCTCAAAACTGAGGAGAGGTCCCCTCTCATTATCTCTCCTTCCTTCCTGGTGCACATTATCTCAGGCATGTATACTGATCTGCCTCTGATTCCCACAGTGTCTGCACCTGGGCAGACTGGTGCTCATGTCTTTTCTCCCTTCTGTGTTCCATTGGCCTTATGCGACTCATGGATATATTTCCAGGACAACAGGAAATGTAGTTAAATGCTGTTTTCTGAGGAACAGTAATGAGTGAGAAAATAGAGGGAAAATATTAGGAAGGAATGGAAAAGAAATAGTCTATCTGAGATGTATAGGGAGGATCTTTGTACAAAATCATCAACTTTAAAGTCCTGTAAATGGAGTAACACTTTCAACAAAGTACCAAAAACACCTGGAAAACCTACATTTCTCACTCCTCACCTGGTGTCTGGACCATACCAAGCCTACTCCCACAATGTGTTCCTGGTTTCTCTGTGTGACTGTTTTAGTCAGATTTTTGTTGCTATGACCAAAAGATCTGACAAGAACAATTTTGAGGAGCTAATGTTATTTGGGGCTCATGGTTTCTGAGGTCTCAGTCCATGGTTGGCTGACTCTATAGGTCTGGGTCAGAGATGAGACAGAACAGCATGGTGGAAGAGTGTAGCAGAGGAAAGCAGCTCAAGACATTGCAATAGGAAGCAGAGAGCTCTCTCTTCACCAGGAGGAAAAAATATAAGTCCCAAATGCATGCCCCACAGTAACCTACTTCCTCCAGCACACTCTACCTGCCCTCAATTACTGACTAGTTAATCCATATGAATGGATTATTGCAATGATTATTTTAAGATGCTTATAACCCAATCATTTCCCCTCTAAACTTTTTTGTATTGTCTCACATATGAGCTTTGTGTGGGACACCTCTAATCTAAACCATAACACTCTCCTTCTTCCAAATTGAAACATAAAATTTTAAAACTTCATTTCCTTTCATTCTCACCAATATCCTGAGGCAGAGATAAAGGTCACTGAAAATTTGTAGATGAATAAACTAAATACCAATTACATGATCCAGACCTTCTAATTTTAGAATCTGTGCCATTTTTACTCATCAGGTTTCTAGCTTCTCATTCTCCTTACCTCAATTCTAAATCAAGGATTACCTGCATTTGAAAGTTTATCAGGGTTTCAATCTGTAAGTAAGGAGCTTCTAGCCAAAGCTCATCTATCCCTTCACAAAATCTATATTTTCTAAGCATGTTCATCACAACAGAAATATTTATTGACACTACGCAATGGTATCATAATGACATCAGTATGGCAAGGATTTCTGAGTTTAAAAACCACAACTTCCCATATGGTACTTTAATAATTGCTGGATAGCAAGATAAATGGGATAAATCTTTTTTTATTTTTTTTTTGGAAGAACTGTCAAATTGTTTTCCACTGTGGATGCACCATTTTACAGTCCCCAGTAGTAATGGATGAGGGTTCCGGTATCTCTGCATGCTCATCTTACACTAGTTATTTTCCTCTAAAAAAATGTTGTAGCCTTAGTGGGTATGGAGTGATGTCACATTGTGATTTTTAATTCATTTCATCAATGATGAACAATGCTGAACAGTTTTTATGTGTTTCTTGCCCATTTGTATATCTTCTTTGAAGAAATTTCTATCTAAACCTGTGACCAATTTTTTAAAAAAATGTGACTATTTTTATATTCTGGATACTAGACTCTTTTCAGATATGTTATTTGCAATTTTCTCCCACTATGGATTAACTTTTTCCTTTACCAATGATGTTCTTTGATGCAAAGAATAAAAGTTTTAATTCTAATAAAATACAATTCATATATTTTTATTTTTTGCTTATACATTTCATGTTATATCTAAGAAACTATTGTATAAAGTCATACAGATTTATATTTGTTTCTTTGTAAGAGTTAAGCTCTTATATAGAGAGTGAGATAGCATCCAAATGCATTCTCTTGCCTGTGTAAATGCAGTGCCTATCACCAGTTACTAATAAGACTACTCTTTTCCCATTGAATGACTTTGGCATCCTTCTTGGGAAGCAGTTTACAGTTGATGTTGTGTTTATTTCTGTCTATTCTATTGATTTATATATTTATCCTTATGTTAGTATTTCAGTGTCTTGATTATTTTAGCTTGGTGGTATATTTTGAAATTAGGAAATCTTTTCCAACTTTTATTTTAAGATTATTTTGGTTTATTCATCATGCCTTGTATTTCAATATGAATTTGGGAATTAGCTTATATATTTCTACACAGATCACATTTGGAATGACATTAAATCTATAGCTCAGTTTTCATTGCAATTTTAACAAATGTAAAGTCTTTCAATCCTTGAAAACAGATGGCTTTTCCATATAATTAGATCTTCTTTTGACAATATTTTACAGTTTTCAGTATACAAGTCTTATGCTTTGATAAAGTTCAGTCCTAAGTATTTTATTATTTCTGGTATTATTTTCAATAATTTTTTTCTTCATTTTAAATTTTGATTATTGATTGTCATGTGTAGAAACTCAATTGATTTTTTTTGTATTCTCGTATCATGCAACTGTGCTAAATTTGTTTTTTAGTACTAACATATTTGTGTGTGTATGTATGAGTGACTTGTTTATGATTTTCTACAGAAAAAATCAAATTATCTGAAAATAGTGATAAATTTGCTATGTTTTAATTATTTTGATTTTCTGGATTATTTTTTTCTTTCTTTTTCTTTCCCAATTTTTCCTGCTAGAACTTCTAGTTCAGTGTTGAATTGCCATAGGAAGATTAGACATCCTAAGAGATTAGATTCAGTCTTGTATTAGCAGGAAAGCTTTCCGTCAGTCTTTCACCATTAAATATGATGTTGTTCATGGTTTTTTTAAAGATGCCCTTTATTAGGTTGAAGAAGTTCACTTCTAATCCTAGGTTGTTGAGTGTTTTTATCATGGAATATTATTGGGTGTTGTCAAATATTCTTTCTGCATCTACTGTGAAGATCATGCTGGATTTTCTTTCTCCATTATCCCTTTTAAACATGGTGTTTACAGTGATTGTTTCTTATATGTTGAGCCAATATTGCATTTCTGGAAAAAATTCCTGCTTGGTCATGAAGTGTAATTCTTTTAATAAGCTTCTGGATTGAGATTGCTAGTATTATCTAGATAAACATGCACGAGATTTGGCAGAAAATATCTGTGAAGGATAAAGGAGGAGGAAGTAGGTGAGGAGAGACTTCTCACCATGATTTCAGCAACACCTGCCAGAGCAGAGAGGACAAGAAGAACTGGAAAGAGTAAGCTCTACCTGGGATGTAGTTCTGAAAATGTCCTGGCTAGGCTGATGAGAAGTCACAAAGCAAATAATGCCTGTTTAAGAAGACTCACATTAGACCGAAGTGAACAGCCCCACTTGGCTGCCACAGCCAAGAAAAGTGAGGAACTACGGCAACTCCAAACATGTTCCCCTGCAGTCTGAGCACTGACTGTGCTCCCCCCAGTAGGGGCCTTAAAGATCTGAGTAGTTTAAATCCATGGCCACTATAAATGGGTAGGCGGTAGGAAGGTGAGCAGTTGGGGTGATTCAAAGGTCTGTTGCCCTTCTTATGAATCCTTGTAAGCATCGTGTCAGCCACTGCAGCTGACCCTACTGACATTTATGGATGGTCTACTGTATTAAGCACACGGGCCTTGGAGCAGGTCTATAGTTTCCTTCAGCCCAGGTTTCAGTTTTCTCTCTGAATCTGATGGGTCAGGGCATGGAGCCTCATTGCTTATCCAAGAATTGCTTTATGAGTCTCCTGCTTGGAGGGCTGGCAGATATAATTTGTTGGCTTTATTGTCTTGTAAAGATGTTAATCTCCCAACCACAATGAGAGTTTGTTTCTGTGATTGATTCTGCTTCGCTACTTGACATGTCAAAGATCTTGCAGAATCTCTGTGCCACCTTGCCAAGGTCCCTGTATTCTTCATCCTAGAGAAAGTGATGAGAATAAAATTGTACAAGCAGTACCTTGTCATATTCTTGCCCCGGGCATCTGCCATGAGTCATCAGGTGAAGGGTGGGAGAACAGCCAGATGCTTCAGAACCCTGCGTATGAGCTCTGCAGAAACGTCTGGAATCTGCAAGAATCTCAGGAAACTTGTGCCGTTAAGTAGGACTTTGAATAAAACACCAAGACCTGATCCAACTGTCCATGGAAAACACAGAAACAGTGAACTATGGAGGCTGCTGTTGTAACCTTGCACCATGGCTCAAGGCCAATTGTGTTGTTCCTGTGTTCCTTCTCTGCTCTCCTACACCTACAATTTTTAAAAAATTTTCACCTGTATTCATGTAATGATGGGGATGCTATAGACACTCTAGCAAGCAGTTAGCTGAGGAATCAAGACAGGGTTTTTTATATTGGCATTCATGTCTGAAGCATCCTCTTATCTTTTTAGAGCTGGAGAGTTTCAGAATGCACTCACTCTTCAATCTTCAACTATATTCAGTCTCATTTTATAAAACCCAAAATTTGTTTCAAAAATATTCATTCATTTGTCCACTAGAGTGAGTGCACACTTTGGGTGGACTCCTCACTGCCAGGCTTCAAGCCTAGTAGTGGGAAGACAATGGTGAACAAGAAACAAACAATGCCTACTGTCCACATTAATTCATTCAAGTGTCCTGACACCTTCTCTCTGTTCCTGTCTCTATGGTGTCATTTATGTTTTCTGTGATCTGTTATTGTGATGATGCTGTTATGAGCAGTTCACATTGATTTTCCCAGAAACTTTATCATGGAGACTTCTTCAGACTCAGGGGCTATCTAGAGCAAGGGCAGTGTCTAGTATCTGCACCTCCAGAATCAACCAAGGAGAGAACAAAGGTGTGAAGGAAAAGGAAGCAGTAAAACTGTGATCTGGAGTCTATCCCTTTATGGGATGTAGGAGCAACCTAGGCCTGGAAGCAGATGGTAGGAAGGGCTCACCACTGGGCAGCCTGATGGTCCTCCCAGGCACTCACACTGCAGTTACACTTTTTTGTTTTTACTAACCTCTGGGATCCTGACCACCAATCTTTCTCAAGCTTTTGCCATTGCTTTCCTTTGTAACAAATGCTCAAATTTACATGTATTTAATGGAATTTTTCTATCTTGTAGATTTGCCAAGCATATCCAAGCATTTTTTAATGCCAAAGTTCTTTATTTCCATTAAAAGTCATTATGAATTGGCCAAGACTTTCTATTTTTTTATTAAGTTTGAGATTTGAGACAATATCCATCAAAAATTTTTAAGAAGATATATATCGTTCAAGTAAACAATTTTCTTCTAAGAATCCACCCTTTCTCTCTCTTTCTCGCTCTCTCTCACTATGTGTGTGTGTGTGTGTGTGTATATATATATACACACATATATGTATACACACACACATATACATACACGCACACACACATACATATATATAGATAGAGATATAGATATCTATATCTCTATCTATATATAATGAAATAAATAACAGGAGTGGCTGTCAGAATTAAATTACAGCTCTGGAATAGGAAGGTTTTATTTATAATGTGGATGTTACCAATTAGTGGAAGACTTTATTTTAATGAAAATAGCATGAAATGGAATATGGTGCAGTGGTAACTGTTCCAAAGCCAGTTTAGAAAGTATTAGGTATGAAAATTACAATGTTTTGATTGTTCTGTTTTGGGGTTTAACCCTCATTTAAACTGGTATGATCTAGGAAGGTCAGCACATACTGTAAAATAATTACATGCCTAATGAAAAGAAGATGTAATTTCCTAATTGTTGTATTGCATCATAACCATTTTTTCCTGGGCACAAATATGCTACCTCTTTTTCACTCCTGTGCCCCCTAAATTATCTGTGAAGAAATAGTTTTGGAGGCAGAATCAGCCATATACATTGTGACATTAGAGAAGGGTCTTAACTCCTTTGCTTTGGATTGTATGGTGTTTCTACACACCAACACCATATCCACACCTCAGTGGAGCATGGAATTGAAGGACTCAGCCATCTCACCAGCCAACCTGTATCTAATGCCAGCTCTCTACCATCTAGTGCTGAGTGACTGAGGGGACATGACAGTCACATTTAGAAATGGAGAGCCTGGGCATGGTGAGTCTACATTGGAGAAATTATAGTATAGATGGTCCTGACTTATGATGGTTTTACTTAACATTTTCTAGTTTATGGTGATGTGAAAGCACAGCTGTGCATTCATTCTGCTTTTCACATTCAGTAGAGTTTTGCAATAAATCCTATGGAATATTCCACACTTGGTTATAAAGTAGGTTTTGTGTTAGATGATTTTTCCCAACTATGCTAATATAAGTGTTCTGAGTGTTTAAGCTAGACTTGGCTAAGCTATGGGGTTTGGTAGGTTAGTTGTACTAAATACATTTTTTGCTTTATACTATTTTCAGTTTGAGACATGACCTCCTGTGAGTGGAGGCACATCTGTAGTTATTTTAAATAGTGGGGGTCCGTGAACATTTAAGGTAAGAAAAACTTTGTTGACAGCTCTGGGATTCAGTGTCCTGCAAGAATTGTGATAAAAGGTGACTCACATAAGCCAAGCAGAGAGAGACCATTCTAAGTCCTGCCTTTAATTTTGGGTTGACTATGGGCAAATCATTTTACTTCCCTGAGATTCTTTTACCTTTTCTTTAAAGGAAGTGGATAGGAATAATTTTCAGTTCCACAGGAGTATAGCAACAATCAAACTTGGGGACTAGCCAACCCTTACCCATTCAGACTCTCTCTACTCAATGTGAAATGAAACAAAATAATGCCCAGTTTCTGAGGTTATATGTATGAAAACTTGCCAGATATTTTCAGAAAACTCAACCTCTTTGTCTTTATCTGTCTGTTTCCCCAGTGGGCCCTAAGGTGACTTTTGCAGGAAGGTTGCAGGGTAAATCAAGGCATTGGAGTAAACAGTGTCAGTGCCCTTCTACTGGAGGACTCACTGTAGACCAAGGCTACCTTATGGTGGCCTCATGGTGAACTCACAATGTAGTCATATACAGATGTGAAGGAAAAGGAGCTGGGCATTTGAACATCTGCTCAGAGGTCCCACACCTTGTGAATAGGAGAACTTATCCTATGGTTGAATCCTAACTCTGGTTGCCTTGTCTCCTACTGAGTTGAGTCTTGGAAGTAGGATTTGGGGTGCAGCTGCCTCTTAAGCCAGTACTCTTAATTTCTTCATCCCATCTGCCCTCCTTTGTCAGTAGCTGGGCAAGGGGCAATAAAGTTTACAGAGCTGAAAAAGTCACGATCCAATAGAGCATAACAGACATATATTAAAAAAATAGCAACAGAACAATGCAGACATTTGAAATAGAGGCTTAGAGTAACCCCAAGTATACTTGTTTTCTATTGTTTTTTTCAAAAATTACCAGAAACTTAGTTGCTTACAATAAAACCCACCTATGGTCTCAGTTGTGTGAGGCATAAGTCAGCACATCATGGATCATCTGGGTCCTCTGCTTAGAGTCACAGATGATGAGATGAAGAGTGGTGCTCCTCTATGGGGACTCTAGAGATGAATCTACCTATAGCCTCATGCAGACTGTAATAATTCAGCTACTTGTGGTTCTAGGATTGAATCTCTGATGGTTGCCAGCAAAGATGTTTCCAGATTCTAGAGCCACCTGCATTCCTTGGTTTGTGGCCCCTTCCTCTAATTTCTAGGTCCACCCACATTACTTGGTTTATGGCCCTTGTTTTCCAGGTTCAAAGCAGGCAGTGTACAGTGGGGTCCTTCTAACACTAAATCTCTCTGACCTCCCCTTATTCCTTAGTCATCCTTATTCCTTTTCTCCAAGAGAACTAGAGATAAGTATCTCTATTTTCCTCATTGATGTCTAATTTATTTATTTTTATTTTTAAAGAAATTTTTTTTTTCTTTTTAGATATGCATGACAGTAGAGTATATTTTGACATATACATACATGGAATATTCTTATTCTAATTAAGATCCCATTCTTGTGGTTTTCACAAGAGGTGGAGTTTCACTGTCGTATATTCATATATGAACATAGCAAAGTTATGTCCAGTTCATTCCCCTCTTTCCTATTCCTATTCCCTCTCCCTTCCCTTCATTCCTCTTTCTCTAATCCACTGAACTTCTGTTCTTCCTCCTGTCCTCCCATGTTGTGTGTTAACATCCACATATCAGAAAGAACATTCAACTTTTGGTTTTGAGGGATTAGCTTATTTCACTTAGCATGATAGTCTACAGATTCATCCATTTACTTGCAAATGTCATAAAGTCATTTCTTTTATGGCTGAGTAATATTCCATTTTGTATATATACCATATTTTCTTTATCTATTCATCTGTTGTAGGACATCTAGGCTGGTTCTAGAGATTACTTATTGTGAGATTAACTGCTATAAACATTGATATGACTGCATCACTGTAGTATGCTAATTTTAACTCTTTTGGATATATACTGAGGAGTGGTATAACTAGTTCAAATAGTGGTTCCATTCCTAGTTTTTTGAGGAATCTCCATATTGCTTTCCATAGTGGTTGCACTAATTTACAGTCCCACCAGCAATGTATGAGTGTACCTTTTTCCCCACATCCTTGCCAACATTTATTGTTACCTGTATTCTTGATTATTGCCATTCTGACTGAAGTGAGGTGGAATTTCACAGTAATTTTAATTTGCATTTCTCTAATTGGTAGAGATGCTGAACATTTTTTAAATACTTGTTGATCATTTATATTTCTTCTTCTATGAAGTATCTGTTCGGTACCTTTGCCCATTTATTAATTGGGTTATTTGGGGTTTTTTTTGGTTTTAAGTTTTGAAGTTTTTATATATGCTGGAGATTAATG
>PVHX01011214.1:0-55831 GCA_004024805.1 Geosciurus inauris
GGTGGGAGGAAAGAAAGGGTAATGCGTATAGTAATGATGGTTGATTGAGAGGGTCATTATTGCCCCTGGTGCAGGTATGAAGACACAAATAATGTGACTCTATCTGATTTGAAACCAGAGAATTGGAAAAACTGAGCTCTGTATATGTACTATGACTTGAAATGCATTTAAATAAAATAATTAAATTTAAAAAAAAAAGAAGTACAAGACAAACCTATGGATTTTAACTGTAACAGGGCACAAAGCATTCATTAATATGATGTCAAATTCCACATGGCAATTAACCATTAATAAACTTATAGAATTCTGGTGTGGTATCCAAGAAAAATATCAACAGCATCTTTAAAGGCTTGTAAAACACTCTTTAAACTGCATATGAGGCCAGTTTCTTTTTTCACATACTTCCATCCAAGACACACCACAATGGGATGAACACAGTAGCAGATGTAAGAACCTATCTTCTTATTAAGCCAGAAATCAAAGACAATTGCAAAATATAAAGTAATGTTATCATATCGCTAAGCTGTTTTATTTGAGATAGTCATTTTAATTTTAAAAAGTTATTTATCCGAGCAGACACCAACCTTGGCCGGGAGGGCACAAGAGGCAATCGCACATGCGCAGAGGAGGCAACTGACCGCGACCGCGGAGCAGCCCCCCATCTACAGACCGGGGTCTGTCCCTGCCTACATCTGTCTAAGATCCTGCAGGTTACACCAGAGGTGAGGTATTGGTAACTTGAAAGGACACTATAAGATAAGCACTTGCAGGGACACCTCAGATCAGCATTGCTAGAGAGGAAGACACATGAACAACATGAAAAAACAAGGCAAGAAAATGCCCCAAACAAACCAAGATGCTACAACCATAGAATTCATTGACAGCACACAGCACAGCAGATAAAAATGTCAGAGAAGGAGCTCAGAACATACATAATTAAAATCATCTGTAAAGCACAGAATAATATGAGAACAGTTACAGGCAACAATTGATCACTCCAACAAAGAGATAAGACAGTAAATACTGGCAGCAAAAGATTACTTCAAGAAAAAGATAGAGACTCTGAAAAAACACCAAGCAGAAGTCCTGGAAATGAAGGAAACAACAAACCAAACAAAAAATTCCATAGAAAGCATCACCAACAAACTAGATCACTTCAAAGACAGAACCTCAGGCAATGAAGACAAAATATATAATCTTGAAAATAAAGTTGACCACACAATGAAGATGATAAGAAACCATGACCAGAACATCCAGGAACTATGGGATAACATGAAAAGACCAGATCTAAGAATTATTGGGATAGAGGAAGGCCCAGAGACATGAACCAAAGGAATGCACAATCTCTTCAATAAAATAATATCAGAAAATTTCCCAAACATGAAGAATGAATTGGAAAATCAAATACAAGAGGCTTACAGGACACCAAATGTACAAAACTACAACAGATCCACACCAAGGCACATTATAATGAAAATGCTTAACATACACAATAAGGATAGAATTTTAAAAGCTGCAAGAGAGAAGGTTTAGATTACATACAGGGAGAAACCAATTCGGATTTCAGCAGATTTCTCAACCCAGACCCTCAAAGCCAGGAGATCCTGGAACAACATATACCAAGCTCTGAAAGAAAATGGGTTCCAACCAAGAATCTTATATCCAGCAAAATTAAGCTTCAGATTTTCTGACATATCCATGATAAACAAAAATTAAAAGAATTCACAGCAAGAAAGCCTGCACTAGAGAACATTTTCAGCAAAATATTCCATGAGGAGGAAATGAAAAACAACAATGAAAATTGGCAAAGGGAAGAACTACACTAAAGGAAAAGCCATTCAAAGGAAAAACCAAGTCAAGTTAAAAACCAAAAATAAACTAAAATGAATGGGAACACAAGCCATATTTCAATAATAACTCTGAACATTAATGGCCTAAACTCATCAATTAAAAGACACAGACTTGGGCTGAAGTTGCAGCTCAGTGGGCGAGCGCTTGCCTCCCATGTGTGAGGTACTGGGTTCAATCCTCAGCACCACATAAAAATAAAAATAAAAATAAATAAACTAAATAAAACATTTAGTTATACTGTATCCACATGTAACTAAAAAAATTTTTAAAAAAAGACTGGCAGATTGGATTTTAAAAGACTCAAATAGCAGAATTCACATGGATGCTGGCTCAGGGCTATGCCTACAATGGAGAAACGGACTATGTTAGGAACATCAGCTGAAGATAAAAATTGGTTATTGTGCTATCTGATGTATTTCTTATCCTTATTCCTCTATAGCTGTACTAGTAAGGCAATTACTTTTCTTTCTTCTTTCAAAATTCTTTGTTTTTAGTTTTCTGTAATTTGGATATGAGATGACTGGGTATTACTTTATTTATTCACCTGTTTATATTTGGTACTTATTCTACTTGATATTCCCTCAAAATCTATGCTTTTTATCTCATCTTAGTTTTTGAAAAATTTTCAGATAGTTTTACTTCCAGTATTTTTTCTGCTGTTTTCCTTTCTTCTTTTTGTATTCTAATTATGCACACTTTATTCTTTGATATTGTCCCATAGTTCTTTGGCTGCTTTCAATTCCTTTGTATTTTTGTCTGGAAAATTTTTAATTAACTTATCATCAAGATCATGATTTCTGGGCTGGGTCTGTAGCTCAGTGGTAGCACGCTTGCCTCACATGTGTGAGGTACTGGATTCAATTCTCAGCACCACGTATAAATAAATCAAATAAAGGTCCATTGACAACTAAAAAAAATTTTAAAAACAATCATGATTTCTTTCCTTGGCCATAATTTAACTGATGGCATCAGAAGGCATTCTTCACTATTCCTATTGCTAGTCTGCTAAAATCTTAGAAACCACAAAGATCACATATAAAATAAAAATAAGCAAGCTCTCAGTGAGAGGCTAAAGAGCTTTATTTGTAAGGAATGCCTTTTATTTGTAAGGATGCTTGTTTCAGAGCTTTTGCACTGTTTCAGAGAGATGAGGAGCTGTCACTGAGTCTAGGTAGGTAGACTTATTATTTCAAATTTTTCATCTATCTAAAATATACCTCCTCTCTTCTTTAAACATAATTCAGATGTTCTACATAGCCTTACCTGACCCAGACCAGGTTATATATCTCTGAAGCTTTAAGAAACATCCTGTTCTGCCTGTTTCCCACTAAGACTATAATCACTTTAATAATCTCTCATCTCTGCTTCTGTAGCACAAAATCCATATTCTGCCTTATTTACAAATGGTCATGAATAAAACAATGACAGAAAATGAAACCAACTGCATAAAAAGCCATGCAATTACAACACTCCATAAAATAAAAATGATCTTTCCTATGTTTTCTTCTGACTATGCATACCCAGGAAATCCAAATTTAAGGGGAAGTTATATGAAAAGTATTAAGTACCAATCATGTGACAACATATTATTGAGCTGCTTCAACCACCCACCCCCTAAAATATCTTTTTAATTTAGGGTTAAAAAAGAAAAAATGCATTTATTCAGGGAAATATATAGCTGTGTTCAAACTAAGTTTAAAAAGTTGACACTTTTAAAATAACTGTAAAATGGCTTTTGCTGTTGTTTTCTTTTTGTTTTCATTTTGTTTTTGCAGCACCTGACTGAACCCAGGAACACTTTACCAGTGAGCTCCATATCCTCAGCCTTTTTTCATTTTGAGACAGGCTCTCCACTATATTACTGAGGCTATCCTCAAGCTTGTGATCCTCCTGCTCCAGCCTCCCATAGGCATGTGCTACCATGACTGGATAAAAGGTTCAAGAGCTAAACATAGGGGCTGGGGATATAGCTCAGTTTGTAGAGTGCTTGCCTCTCACGGGCCCTGGGTTCAATCCCCAGCACCACAAAAAAAAAAAAAAAAAAAAAAAAAAAAAAAAAAAAAAAAAAAAAAAAAAAAACTAAACATAAAACCTAAAACTACAAAACTCCTTGAAGAAAACACAAGAGAAAAGCTCCTCATATCGGAATTGACAATGATGTTGGTAGATATCACAACAAAAGCTCAGGCAGCAACAGCAAAAAAAGCAAGAGGGGCTACATCAAAATAAAAAGCTTTTACACAGCAAAATCAAATAACCAACAAAATGAAAAGACAGCCTCCAGACTAAAAGAAAATATTTACAAACTAATATCTTAATCTTATAAGGAATTAATATCCAAAATATTTAAGGAACACATATAACTCAATAGCAAAAAAGAAAAAAGAAAAAGAAAACAACCCAAATAAGGACCTAAATAAATATTTTTCTAAAGAAAACATACTAATGGGCAACAAGTATATGAAAAGGTGCTCAACATCACTCATCTCAGGAAATGTAAAACAAAAACCACAGTGAGGGGGCTGGGGTTATGGCTCAGCGGTTGAGCGCTTGCCTCGCATACATGAGGCACTGGGTTCGATCCTCAGCACCACATAAAATAAATAAAGATATTGTGTCCATCTACAACTAAACAAAATATTTAAAAAAAAAAAAAACAAACAAAAAACCACAGTGAGATATTATCTCACACCTATTAGGATGATTATATTATCAAAAACACAAGTATCAGCAAAAACGTGGAGAAAAGGGAAACTGTATCACTGTTAAAAGGAATGTAAATTGGTACAGCCATTATGGAAAACAAGATGGAGGTTCCTCAATAAAATAGAACTATAATCTAACCAATCTCTCTACTGAGTTCACAGCCAAAGGAAATAAAATTAGATCACAGAGATAACTGCATTCAAATGTTCACAGAAGCATTGTTGACAATAACCTAGATGTGGAAACAACCGAAAGTGCTGATCAACAGATAAAACTGAAACAAAACAGATAAAAATGGACAAATATTTTGGTGTGCACACAAGCATACACAAAGGAATACAAATTAGCCTTTAAAAAAGAACCCTTTTCTTGGGTTACCCATACCCCACCCTACCCCATACCTCTCAGCACCCCACTAACTGCACCTAGCTTTAAGCCCTGGAATCCTGCCAAATTAGTGTTGCTGCTATCTCCCTCCACTGCCATCGTGATCATCTACCCAGGCCTCACCAGACACAATAAGGTGATCTCTGACATTTACAAAATCTGGAAGATCAAAAACTGGTTGTGCCTGGAGGTGGAAAGGAAGGTAGCAGGTAGGAAGAGTGTAACTTCAATGACACTCTCAGTGGAGGAAAAGCCTCTGCTGAAGGCCCTAAGGGCCAAGATACCAAGAGCACAGTAACTGTTGGTGTTGACATAGTCATAAACCACTTGCTTGCAGGAAACCAGCTTCATGGAAGAAGCCTATAAAAAGTACATCAAAGACTACATTAAACCAATCAAACTTGAAGAACAGAGACCAGAAAAAGCAAACTCTTTTACAACAGTGGATGCAGAACATATGAAGTACCTCTCTGCTAATTTCAAAAACTAGCATTTCTTTATGGGTAATAATGTAAATCTAAACAGCATGGTGGCCCTGCTGGACTACCCATAAGGACAGTGTAACCCCGTATACGATCTTCTTTGAGGATGGCTTAGAAAGGGAAAAATGTTAACATACTGGGCAATTACTTTGGATCTATCACCTGTTATCACCTGGCTACTGCTAAATAAAAATAAAGGCCATTGCTTATCAGGCAACACACCACCAAGACTTAAGGCAGGACTAACGCCATCTTGAGCTCTTCACTATTTTTACTCTGATTTACTTAGAGTGGAGACTGTTTTAAAGAAAGGGGGGAAAAACACATTATAGAGGTTCTCTAAAGTCAAAAAATAGGAGGAGGAAGATGGAGATGCTGCCATTTGGGATAACATGGATGAACCTACAAGACATTTGTGGGGGCTGGGATCATAGCTCAGTGGTAGAGCGCTTGCCTCGCATGCATGAGGCCCTGGGTTCGATCCTCAGCACCACATACAAAGCAATAAAATAAAGACATTGTGTCCATCTACAACTAAAAAATATTTTTTAAAAAAATATTTTTTAAAAAAAAGACATTTGTGGTAAATCAAGTAAGTCAGGGACAGAAAAAAATACCACATGATCTCATTCATATGTGGAACATTTTTTTTAAATATTTATTTTTTAGTTGTAGGTGGACAGAATATTTTATTTTTATGTGGTGCTGAGGATTAAACCCAGTGCCTCCCGCGTGCTAGGCGAGCACGCTACCACTGCACCATAACCCCAGCCCACTCATGTGGAACCTTTAAAAAGACAAATAAACAGAAATGGAAGGGAAGGAAATGGGCAGAAGTAGGTCAAAGGTACAAACTTGCAATTACTAGGATGAGTAAGTTTAGAGCTCCACTGTACAGCACGAAGACTATATCTAAAAATACTTAAAATATTGCAATTTTTGTAAGAGTAGATTTTAGATGCTCTTGCCAAAAAACAGTAACTATGAAAGGTGAGAATCTGATTAATTAGCTTTACTATAGTAACCATTTCACGATGTATATGCATATTAAAATATCATGTTATACATCTTATATATATACAAAAAGAAAAGAAAAAAAGAATGGTGATGAACGAAACTAAAACAAAAAGATATTTTGGGTTATCTAACTAGTTTGAGGATATCAGAAGAAAAGTCATACATTACAAAGACTCATAAATTCCTGAAATTATCTTACAAATCACCTAATGTTATTCACATATACTTCTCAATAAAAAAATAATAATAAGGGGCTGGGATTGTGGCTCAGTGGTAGAGCACTTGCCTTGCATGTGTGAGGCTCCAGGTTCAATCCTCAGCACCACATAAAAAATAAAATAAAATAAAGATATTGTATCCATCTATAACTAAAAAAATTTTTTTAAAAATAATAATAATAATAATCCAGGATGCTAGAGATCAACTAATACACTTTTCATTCACTACACTCCACTCTTCTGCCTTCTACTCCCTTTTACTCACTCATCCTTTACATAAACAAAATATGCCTTTTACATTACAGATAATAGTCTTTCAGGGACAAAATACTTCTAAAATTTATATGGAAATGCAAAGGCTCTAGAAAGGTCACAAAAATTTTTTGAAAAAAATAAAAATAAAGTTGACTATTTACATTACCTGTTTAAAAAATAGTCTTCCAAATATTCACTTCTTCAATTTATTTTATGCCACTACTAATTACTAATCACAAACTAATACATGTGCAAAATTTCAAAGTTTCCTTTGCCTTCTCAAATATCATCCAATAAAATGAATACAGCAAAAAATGGTTTTATAATCTTTTGAAAATATTACCTTTTGTGTTTGTGTGTGTGTGGTACTGAGGATGGAACCCTGGGCGCTCTACCACTGAGCTATACCCCAGTTTTTTGTTTTTTGTTTTTTTCTGAGACAGGTTCTCACCAAGTCATCCAGGCTGACCTCAAACTTGGAATCCTCCTGCTTCAGCCTCCCAAGTCACTTGGATTATAGGCATGTGCCACACACTCAGCAATATGCCTTTTTTTCTTTTCCTTTTCCTTTTTCTTTTTGGTACTGGGATTGAACTCAGGGGCACTGGACCACTGAGCCACACCCCCAGCCCTATTTTGTATTTTATTTAGAGACAGGGTCTCACTAAGTTGTTTAGGGCCTCGCTAAGTTGCTGAGGCTGGCTTTGAAATCACGATCCTCCTGCCTCAGCCTCAGGAGCTGCTGGGATTAATATTGCCTGTTTTGATTCTCATAATGACCCTATGAAATATGCAATGCAAGTAATATTATTCCTATTTAAAGATAATCAATACAGAGTAAGTTGTTCATAATTATTATGAGACATATTTAGGAGCAAAAGACACTTCTTGGGCTGGGGTTGTGGCTCAGTGGTAGAGCGCTTGCCTTGCACGCGTGAGGCACTAGGTTCGATCCTCAGCACCACATACAAAATACATAAATAAATAAAGGTTTAAAAAAGATTTAATTTTTAAAAAAAGACACGTCTTACAAACTATATGAGCTTAGACAAATTGCTAAACTTCTACCTGTTTCCTCACCTGCACACTAGGAATGATATTAAAATAATTCCTACCCCATACACTTACTGTGAAGATTAACCAGATAATGCATGTTTAATCTTACGTAATAACTAATCCATACACTCAGTTAATTTGATTATTATGCAAAGAGGGGGAAAACAGCCAAATCACTTATTCTCTCTGAATCTCACAGCAGCACTAGATCAAGAACTGTCCTGTGGGCTACCCGAATTGTTTTTCTTAAAACCAAAAATATTTTTAGCTGTTTTCATCTTTTTGTGTGTATGTGGTGATGGGGACTGAACCCAGGGCCTCGTGCTTGCAAGGCAAGCACTCTAACAAATGAGCTATATCCCCAGTCCTCTCTGTTTTCATCTTAAGGACTATTTTTCTCTGCACAGCTTCCTGCTCCAATTGGCAACCAATAATAATTTCTAAAAGCTACTATTTTCTTCCTCTTCTAAGTGAAATTATAAAAAGCTGAAAAAAACTGAAGCTTTCTGGGAAAAAAAAGGCTCAGTAAAACATAATAATGATAAAGGTAGCACAAAATGAAATTTGTTCTCAAAATGGGAAGTAACAGATTAACTGATAAACTAGTTTCTCTACCTATGAATAGATTATCTTTAAAATTCTTTATCTAAGGGCTGGGGTTGTGGCCGTGTAGCAGAGCACTTGCCTAGCATGTGTGAGGCACTGGGTTCGATTCTCAGCACTGTATATAAATAAATAAAATACAGGTCCATCAACAACTAAAAAAAAAAAATTCTAAAAATTCTTCAGTGGCACATGCCTGTAATCAATCCCAGTGGCTCCAGTGGCTGACAGGAGAATCATGACTTCAAAGACAACCTCAGCAACAGCAAGATGCTAAGCAACTCATTCAGACCCTGCCTCTAAATAAAATACCAATACGGCTGGGGATGTGACTCAGTCGTTCAGTGCCCCTGAGTTCAATACCTGGTACCAAAAAAGAAAAAAAAATTCTTTATCTAACATCTTTGATATATTCATATGGTAGAGATAGCTGATTTATTGTTTGTGATACCAAGTGCAACAGAAGAAATCTGTTAGTTATATCAAAACTATTGAAAATGTTGACACGAAACATGAAATGCATGTCAGAATTTATAAAACTTAGGTCTAGGTTCAGTAAAAAATTAAGCTGCGTAACTTGTGTGGGAGATTTTTGTAGTTTCAGTAGTATTGGCAAATAGGTGGTCCTAGGATTTGAATAATAATAACACTTAATTCCATTTTCCCATTAACTTTGTCAGGAAGCTTGAGCTGGTGTTAGATTCTAGAATACTGGGAGGAGGGGTAGAGGATTAAAAAAAAAACAACAATAACACTGAATTCCCATTCACTACAACTTGATAATACAACTTGGTAACAGATCTTTGCACAGAAAGTCTGAGACAAAAGCAAATCAAAACATTAGTCTAGGGGCTGGGATTATGGCGCAGTGGCAGCATGCTCGCCTAGTACACGTGAGGCACTGGGTTCAATCCTCAGCACTACATAAAAATAAAATAAAGATATTCTGTCCACCTACAACTAAAAAATAAATATTTTTTAAAAAAAAACATTAGTCTAAAAATGACCACTGAGAGCAAGGCAAATAAAAGATAATGATTTTAAATGAAAGAAAAAGAAGACCTTTGGGAAAATACAATGATAAATGAGGTCTCGTGTAAATAGCTGCTGAATAAAAATATTACTCTAACAGAAACTCTGAAGTCATACTATCTTCTAGCACATGTACAGGTTCCCTCCAGTGGTTGACTTTTCACTCAACAGTGTCATCTATACAAAATATCATACCAAGATTAATTTACAGACAAACTATTTTTAAAACACACCTAATAGCCTAGGTTTTGGCTCAGTGGTAGAGCACTTGCCTAGCACATGTGAGGCACTGGGTTTGATCCTCAGCATCACATAAAAATAAACAGAGTAAAGGTACTGTGTCCATCTATAACTTTAAAATACATATATCAAAAAAACACATACCTAATAACCATTCTAAAGATGATTTGACACTTATATAATGTTCTTATTTGTTTTGGTACTGGGTATTGAAACCAGGAGCACTACCTCCCCAGCCCTTTTTTTTTTTTTTTTTTTTTTTTTTGAGAAAGGGTCTTGCTAAATTGCTTAGGGCCTCACTAAATTTCTGAGGCTGGTTTTGAATTCTCAATCCTCCTGCCTCAGCCTCCAGAGTTGTTGTATATAATGTTCTTAATAAATAGAGGGCCTCAAAATGACAAGTACATCTTGAAGTTCAGAATAAATACTCTATATGGTTTATCAAAAACTAGGGTTGTACATATTTCTTAAACCTTAAAACTAAAAACCACAGGTTTGCATTTTTTTCTAAATGTAGTATTTTCTATTTGCATCCCCTATATTAGAAATCTGGTTTGAGGGCAGAATATGGATATATGTGTGGGGTATAGGAAATCTGGTTAAGAAATTCTTCTCTAATATATAAATGAATTCTGCACTTGACTTTTCAAAATGTGCTTCTTTCCTGGAAATCTGGCATACAAAAACTCCCTTTGGGTTTGCATTATTTCCATATTTGTAAACACTTCACAGGACAGTCTTCAAAAAGTCAGACCACTTGTTTCTGGTCATTTGCCAAGTGTGCTATATTTTCACCAAAAATTCCAATGACTAACATTATATGTGTCAATACACACACTCATATAAATGTGTACACAATTAGCATTAAAAATGACAAGTTTAATTAAGAATACCAACATCAATCATACTTTGTACCACAAAAAAAAAAACCTGTGGTAGAAAATTCAGATTCTAATAACCTCAATTTGTGAAACCTAATGTATCTCAAAAAAGAAGAAAAACAAAAAACAAAAAAAACTGTAGTGACTTGATTTAGCTACTTAACTCAACTTATGGGAGTATCTAAGGTATGCTGCATCTGAACTCTTATCGTGATACTTGATGTGCATTGTCTTGCAGAACATTTCATACAAAACTACTGAAACCTGGGCTGGGGTTGCAGCTCAGTGGTAGAGTACTTGCCTAGCACGGGTGAGGCTCTGGGTTCGATCCGTGGCACCACATAAAAGTAAATAAAATCAAGGCTTTGTGTCCATCTACCACTAAAAATGGTTTTTTTTGTTATTATTTATTTTTATTTGTTCTGACCAATTATACATACATGATAGTAGAATGCTCATCGATTCATTGTACACAAATGGGGCACAGTATTTCACATCCCTGGTTGTACACAAAGTAGGGCCACATGCAATCATACATGTACCTAGGGTAACGATGTCCAACTACTGAAACCTAAAATGACATGACAATATAGTTAACATATCAGAAGCTTAAAAAAAATGAGGAAAACAGTATAGCAATGGTGCAATTCACACTTATTTTAGAACCAGGCTCTAAAATAAGTCATCCCCAAAACTCTGCTTTCTCCCAAACGGTTACTTACTATAGCAACTTCATTACCAAGATTTCCAAAATTTTCCGCACACTTCAGTGATGAGCGATTAAACAGTCTCTGTGTGTTGTTTCCTGGGCAACACTCTAAAAGGACTTTTACCTTTACAGAATTAATGGGTCAAACAGAAGCAAGGTTTCTTCAAATCAACTGTGCATCATTTTAATTAGTAAATACTAAATCAGCAGGTAGAAAAGCTTGACTACTGCCACCAGTGCCTCGGTGTGACTAACAGACATAACTTACTGCCATTTATCTTCACTTCCAGCCACCCAATTCCTCTGTGTGAACAAGGCAAGCTCCGTCCAGGACTACAAAACATGCTCATTCATACAGGCAATCAAATAAATAAATACTGAAATCCAAGGAAGTTCTTGGTGAATAATCCACATATTCCTCACAACAGGGTATGGTATGAAACTCCCTTCCTGGCTGCCCTAAAATTCTGAAGCTCATCAGCTCAGCTGTGGATTTGTATAAATTTACCTTTCTTCCTAAACTGATTCTGAAATTTAAGATCTAGTCATTTAGAAATAATACTTTAAAAGGTCCTCTGAAAAGACTCAAAACTGCTTCCTGCTTTGCTACCACCAATCCGATACTATCTACAGAGCAAAGAAAAAAACAGCCACTGACACATCTCCTCACACAAAATATATATATTTTTTTAATATTTATTTAGTTGTAGGTGGACAGAATATCTTTATTTTATTTTTATGTGGTGCTGAGGATCGAACCCAGTGCCTCAAGCATGCTAGGTGAGCACGCTACCACTGCGCCATAACCCCAGCCCTGTATTTATTTATTTACTTACTTACTTATTTTCCCTTTCCAACACTTTTTGGATTGGTAAACTGAAGGTTGTTTCTCTAACATTTCTCTAACACTAATAATTTTTCCCTTGAACTTGTACTCTAAGGATGTTTAAGTGCTTTCTAGGTCATAGTTTAATCAGAAACACAGCATATATAAAGCCTGTTTAATGTTAAGAAGTACTAAATGATTCCAGATACAAAAACAAAAGAGAAGCTAACAGTAGAAAGGAAAACTGGCATTCTAGGCTCTTAACCATCTGGAGCTAACTCCTTACCTAGCTCATTTACTATTCACTGTCGGTGACCCTATTGCTTTGATCTCCTCAGCCCCTCGCCCAGAAAGGCCTTTCTCTCCATACTAGTTGTCCTATATCCACATGTCCAAATCCTACCCATTCTTCAAAGTATAGTTTAAAATGTCACTTCTCAGCCAGGTGAGGTGGCACATGCCTATAATCTCAGCGGCTTGGAAGGCTGAGTCAGAAGATGGCGAGTTCAAAGCCAGCCTCAGCAACAGCGTGGCACTGAGCAATTCAGTGAGACCTTGTCTCTAAATAAAATACAAAAAAATAGGGCTGGGGATGTGGCTAAGAGGTTGAGTACCTGAGTTCTATTCCCAGTAGCAAAAAAAAAAAAGTCATTTCTTCCATATTCTTACAACTAACCATAATCACTCTCCTCTCTAAACTCTTCCAGTACCTTACTCTTTACCACCAGTAACTTTCTGCCTTATCTTTGTTTCCATATTTAATCCCCCACATAAGCATAAAGGTCACAGGAGCAAGGTCCACACCTTATTAAAACTGCTTATCAAAATGTCTTGCACATACTAGGCATTCCAATTGAATTGAAAGAATGGCTTGAGTTAGAAAAGGAGAGAAACTCACTAGAAACGACTCCAGGAGTCCAGAGCCCTATCTTTGTTAATAACTAGCTATATGACCTTGAACTTCAAGTTGTCAGGATGTTCATTTGCAAAGTTAGAAGGGTGGGCTGAACCAGCATTTTTTTTTTTTTAACTATACTGTTACACTTTAGTTGAGTGTAAAATTAATTTGGAGGCTAACATTTTCTGTAAACAAAATAAAAAGAATATGTCAAAATGTGTTACAGGCAGTTATATCCTATAAATGTTTAACAACTACGTGGGGGAGTGAAGGTCAGAGCTATACTATTTACTAACTTCCCTGATGTAAAATACTCCCACCCTGACCAATTTCAAGCTGCGACATACCACGGAACTTGGAGCTAGGTGGGAAGAGATAGGCACAATTGCCCTTGCAAGTCAGTGTGAGCCAACTCAGCATGGCCCTGAAAAGATAAGGAGTATTTCAACAAACTTTTCTTTCAAGTTTGTGTGTGCACACACATGCATATGTTAAAATACAATATAAAATGTATTTCTTACTGTGTGTCACAGTAAAACAGTTTAACAAATGCCTAACTAAACAATCTCCTAATCTCCTCCACCTATACTATATAATTCAATAAATCTTATTCTTGGTTATGCATTTAGTCTCTTCACCACAATTGATATTTTCCTTCAAAAATGAGAGTAACAGATGCCTCCTAATATCACCAGAAGGCAAATAAATGACAGGGAGTAAGAATTTGGTTTAGGAATCATCAGCCAAGATCAAGTTCTCAGCCTTTGTTCAGCTCCATACACTTGAAGGACACACACACTCCTACTAATACCAACAGCTCACTTAGCAAGGGGCTGAGGGTAGGGTGGGGGAAGAAAATCCGTACTATGAAAAACAAAAATCCAAGTGACTGGTATTTAGGTTCATACTAAACTCAACTGAGAAACCTGGAATAGAGAAAACCAGTGCAGTAAAAAAAAAAAAAAAAAGTAAATTTTCCATACTTGATGTTTCCCAAAGTCCCAAGGACAAGCTTGCATTCTTCAATAGAACCTTTATTACTAAGAATCTCCTACTAGAATTAAGTTTTTGCCATGAACTAGAGCCACATAGTATTTGATGAATTTAGAATAGGCAAAAGGAAAAATAACTCAGCAAACAATTGTTAGATTTGCTATTCTTGTAAAATCGGGCTTTTACTGAAAAAATACTTTATTTTCTTACTTCTTTCTGAAGCTTACTAAACTAGATAAGAAGCAGAAAAGTTTCCTGAATATATTTTTGGCTGTACCATGTCTATCACAACACAGACCATAATCATATTTTTCATAAGTATTTATAAATGTCTTTTCTATTTTTAAGACTATTTAGAAAACAAGAACGCTCAGAATTTCAAGAACACTAATTACCTTAACGCAAATCTAACCCTAAATCATCTGAATATATGCCTAGAAGTTTCCTAGGAAAATCCCCAAAATTTACACCAAAAAATACCAAAAGATTCCACATAAGAGTCATTGTGAAGCTAGGCGCGGCGGCTCAAGCCTGTAATCCCAACACTTAGGGAGACTGAGACAGGAGAATCACGAGTTCAAAGCCAGCCTCAGCAACAGCAAGGTGCTAAGCAACTCCATGAGACCCTGTCTCTACATAAAACACAAAATAAGGCTGAGGATGTGGCTCAGGGATCGAGTGCCCCTGAGTTCAATCTCCAGTACCAAAAAAAAAAAAAAAAAGTAAATGAGGGCTGGGGTTATGGCGCAGTGGTAGAGTGCTCGCCTAGCACTCGTGAGGCACTGGGTTCAATCCTCAACACCACATAAAAATAAAATAAAGATATTCTGTCCACCTACAACTAAAAAATAAATATTTTTTTAAAAAAAGTAAATGAAGTATAAAAAAAAGAATGTTGAGATACAAATTCTGCTTAATTCCTATAACTCTTCCTTATTATAGGGTCCACTGATGTCCACATACTTATGCCCAATTCAAGTAAGAACTATAAAGTAAAAATGATTGCCCATTCTTAAGGGGCTGGGGATATAGCTCAGTTGGTAGAGTGCTTGCCTCGCATGCACAGGGCCATGGGTTCCAATCCCCAGCATCACAAAAAAAAAATGGAACCCCCATTTGATTCAGCTATCCTACTCCTCGGTCTATTAGCATACTACAGTAACGCAGCCACTTCAATGTTTATAGCAGCACAATTCACCACAGCCAAACTGTGGAACTAACCTAGATGCCCTTCAATAGATGAATGGATAAAGAAACTGTGGTATATATACACAACGGAATATTACTCAGTAATACAAGAGAATAAAATTATGGCATTTGCAGGTAAATGGATGCAGTTGGAGAACATCAAGCTAAGTGAAGGAAGCCAATCCCAAAAAAACAAAGGCCAAATATTTTCTCTGATTACTGGATGCTGATACATAATGGGGGTGGGGATGGGGAGCATGGGAGAAACAGAGAAACTTTGGATAGGGCAAAGGGGAGACAGGGGAAGGAAAGTGGAATGGGGGTAGCAAAGATGGTGGAATGAGATGGACATCACTACCCTAGGTACACGTATGAAGACACAAACAGTATGAATCTATCTTATTTACAACCAGAGAAATGGAAAATTGTACTCTATATGTGTACTATGACTTGAAATGCATTCTTTTGTTTTAAAAAATAAAAATAAATAAATTCAAAAAAATTATTGCCCATTCTGAAAAGCCAGGAGTCAATTCAAGCCATGCCTTTCTCCATATCTCAATTTTAAGACTTTATTTAAAAACTATGTCAGACTCAAGACGTCCTTTGCTTTCACTGCCATGGCTAATGCTTAGAAGACTTATCTCCTTAAGAAATCTCTGAGCTCTCTTTGAAGTACCAGTAGTGGAATAGCCTTGGGCTGCTGATGATCCTCAGGCCCTAGGGAGTTAGAAACATGTAGCAACTCATTAAAACTTGTGAGACATGAAGGAAAAAGCTCTGTGCCTGGGAATCACATAGGCTACAGTATCGACTTCAATCTCCAAACATCCTTTATTCAGCTAAAATCATCCCCACACCATTTCAAGAGAATGGTAGGCTAGAAAGCAGTCCCAGTTCTACATCCTCAATACAAAAAATTTTTGCTACTTTAGTTACTCTCTTCAAAGTCAATATCTACAAGTTTGGCTATCTCCCACACATAATATTTTTAGTTGGCATAACAGAATTTCTTCTTCTGACTACTCCCAAAAAATGAATAAAAGGACATTCAGCTTTTTTATTTTGTTTTGCATTGCGGTGCTGGGGATGAAACCCAGGGCCTCACACATGCTACCACGCTACCACGGTGCTACATTCCCAGCCCTAGAACTTTCACCTTCACTGTCATATCATCTGAGAGTTCAAATAAATACATAGTAACTAAACAATTTCAAGATTGGGTTAAGGCAAAAAAAAGAAAAACTTAAGTACAAGTTTTTAGAAATCATAAATTCAGAACTGCTAAGCTAATATACATGAAAACTCCTGTTTTACATGCCCAATACAATTCTGTCATTCAAAAAAATTACTCTCTAGAATGAAAAGGATCTAAATCATGAAACAATTATCAAAGAAACAAACATTCTCATTACATAACTATAATATACAGAAATGCCCATCAAATAAGTCGGGCCAAAAAAATAATATTGGGCAAGGGTTGTGGCTCATGGCAGAGCACTTGCCTAGCACGTGTGAGGCACTGGGTTCAATCCTCAGCACCACATAAAAACAAATAAAACAGAGGCATTGTGTCCATCTACAACTAAAAAATATATATTTTTAAAAATAATAATAATAATAAACTTCCTACATTCATTGCCATTCCTTTTTAGGTTGCTCTGTATGTTTACTATTTGCCACAGTAGTTCTGGGACCTACTACCTTGTTTCCAGCTTTCTAGAGTACAATGTATGCTATATAATATTCAGCAATAAGCCCTGCACAATATATTACATCTATTTCTCTCCAGATGACTTAATAAAACACAGTATCAGAGCACATCTTGAACTGATTTAGTAGCAACAACAGTCTAATTCAAAGTCTTAGCTAACTTCCCAAGCAGGTAAACATTTAATACAATTTGACAGTGTATACATTACATTCATCTAGTCTTTCTCCTTTGCAATCTCCTAAGTTTCATATGGAAGCTCTACAGAGATAATGAATCACAGGCCAGTTTTCCTGTGCTAGCAGCTTGTGAACCAATATTTTCCACCAAAACCACTTCAAATTCGACCACAAACTTCATGTCCACATCTTCTCATGTCAAAACTACTGGATTTTCTCCAAAAGTGCAGCCGACACCAAATGTAAACACTACTATGAGAAAAGTCAAAAGGTTTTCATGAACATGTGTTTTCTTAATTGTAACAAGCAACTACTTAACTCCGTTTATGCACAAGAAAATTTAAAGGTATTTAATATCCCTAACCCTTACAGTGCCAAAAATACAGGCCTTGAAATCAGACTCCAAACAGCGCTGAAATCTGTCAAGCAAGCGAAAGTTCTCCTTACCATTAGTATAAATGAAGTCGGCATTTCAGTTCATTTGCACGAAGCCATCAATTCTGTAAGTGACCGCCTAAATACTGGTACATTTTCTAAGATAACTTTGAGAAGTCCACGGTGAAAGAATACACAAGCACCTGGACACGCTGTCTTGAGATCCAAAACAAACTCTGTCAGTTCAGCCCCCTAGCTCCTGGTCACCTCCCGCTGGCCAGTGGCCCCTTTCCACAAGCTGACGCACCTCCCAGCCCTGCTCCGTTGGCGACCAGTACTAGCCCAGTCTCAGAAACTTTGACTCAGTTATCAAGATCTGAGCACTCAAGACCTGGGCGCGGGGGTGCTGGGGTGTTTGTCACCGCCCAGGCGGTCAACTCCGAAGCGGGGCATTCCTTGCAGGTAGAGATCTGCCCAAGACGCAGCCCATCCCAGACCTCAAAACCACAAGCATCAACAGCAGGAGCCCGGCAAAGTGCTCAGCGGAGGAAGGGGAAGGCGAGCTCGAGACGCGGCCACGAACAGAAGCCCGAGTGTGGGTAATACCCTAACCACACGCCCCCCGGACGCGGGGAGGCTGGGACCGCGACCCCTGCAGCTGCCGCAGCGCAGCAGCGGGCGGCGGAGGCGGCGGCAGTGTCAGGAGGGCGCAGCTGGAGGCGCCGGCCGCCCGAGCCGTCACCCCGCCCCCAGGTGAGGGGCGCCCACCCCGCCCGCGCCCGCCCGCGCCCGCCCGCGCCCGCCCGGGACGCGAGCAGCTGCCGCCCGGGGAGCCGCGGCGCCCGAGAGGCGGCCGACAGCCCCGCGCCCACCCTCCGGGCCCCGCCCGCGGTCCCCCCGCACCCCGCCCCGGACCAGCCCCCACCACGACCCCTCCGGGCGCGGCGCGCACGCCGACGCCCCCAGCGGGCCGACCCGGCCTGCCGCTCGGGGCCGCCGAGCGCCCTCGGGCCCCCGGAGGCCGCCCGCGCCTCACCTCCTCACGTCTCGGCCGGCGCTGCCGGAACAACTACTCCTCCAGGCACCCGCGTCCCACCCGCCGCCCCGCGCTCTGTGGCCGGGCGGTCCCGTTCACTCAGCCGCCGCCGGAGCCCTAGGAGGGCGGAGGGAGCGGGGCGGGGGAGCGGCGAGGGGAGGGGAGAGGGCCGGCCGGGCAGGAAGAGGCGAGGGAGGGGGCGGGCGGAGGCGAGGCGGGGCGGGCGCGCGCGTGCCCGGCCCCTCGGCGCGGCGTGCGCGCGCCCGAGCGCGGAGGCGCCCTCTCTGCCCCGCGACGGCGGCGCGCGCGCGCGCAGGCACGTCTCCGCTGGGCTGCGCTTGGCCTGGGGACCGCCGAGCAGCAACCTGACAGAACCAGAGTTGAAGGAGCCGCGGCGCGCGAAGGCGCGAGAGTGCTCGAGGCGGGTGGCACGCGGGAGGGGACCCATGCCTGCGAACGGCCGGAGCAAGGTGGACGGAACTCGAAGATCGTTCTTTCTGGGGAAGATCATGTTCTTGCTCATAAACCTGGTCGACACAGTTCCGTTCTGAATGCCCCCTAAGCTTCAGAGAAGTCACCTCAGGGAGTGAAAACTTTTCACCAGTCACTTTTCCGTCCTCCTTTTCTAGGTTTTGTGTGCACGTGAAGCGCTCCCCTGTTGGTTGGTTCTGAGGGACTTTGAAGAGGGTAGTAACCTGCAGGAATGAACCGGAACGCACTGAGCACCGTTGTGCATGTATATGAAGACGAGATACCCTCCTCGTTTGCACTTTTTCGTCCTTCGTCCTTTAGGGTAATAGGTTTTGGAGTCCAAAAAAAGAGAGAGAGAGAGAGAAATAAGCCAGCTCTTTTCTCCACAGATGTATTGATTGATCCTTGAACTGTCAATATCCTTCCTAGATCCAGCAGCCAAAAATGACCTGTACATTTTCTGAACCTCTTTGGCACTTTTTTTCTGTAGGTTTGTAACACTTATATAGTCAACCTTATTTAGGTTGATCTGTACAATATTTTGTCCCCCAGGAGAACCCTTGAGTTTTTCCCACAGTGGATCACACCTGACTGATAGGAAGTATTCAATAAATGTGACTGCATGAAAAGTGAATATAGTGCAGCAAGATAAAAGTGTGTCCAGTGATTTGAGCTCTAGGATGACTTCTTTAGTTTCAAATGTTCCCTTCTCTCCCACTTCAATTCCAGAGCTCTTGTTTCCTCATCCAGATCCAAAAGCTACTCTGAAAAATGTGACATCTGTCCAAAGGACCATCTAATCCAAGCTCTTTTTTTCCTGTTTTCCTAAGGTTTATTTCTGAAGGTGCTGGGATATATCAAGAAGGTTCCAACTATTTTGTTTTCCCTACCTGCAGGGCTTCTTCCCAGAAGATCTTTCATTAAGCTCTGTATTCCCAGAGCCTTCCTAACCTTGGGCCTAACTCAATGAATGCTGGTAGTGTTGGTGATTGTTATGGTTTGGATCTAAAAATGTCCTCCAAAGAGCTAATGTGTTAGACAATGTAGAAGTGTTCAGAGGTGAAAGGACTGGATGAGCTGTAACCTTGTGAGTGGATTAATATATTTGATGGATTAATAAATGGACTACTGTGTGGTAACTATAGGCAGGTAGGGTGTGGCTGAAGGGAATAGGTCACTGGGGACATGACTTAGATTATATCTTCTCCCTCTCTCACTCACTCTCTCAAGCCCAGAGCAATAGAGTTGGGTGACATGACTGAACCTCTGAAACTGTGAGCCCAAAATAAACTTTTCCTCCTCTAAGTTGTTGTTGTCAGGTATTTTGGTCACAGCAATGAAAAGCTGACTAATAGTGATACTTAATAGAGTTAGGATTAAAATTATGCAAACTACATGGTGGCGCAAGGCTGTAATCCCAGCACTTAGGGAGGCTGAGATAGGAGAATCGCGAGTTCAAAGCCAGCCTCAGCAACGGTGAGGTGCGCTAAGCAACTCAATGAGACCCTGTCTCTACATAAAACACAAAATAGGGCTGAGGTTGTGGCTCAGTGGTCGAATGCCCCTGAGTTCAATCTCCAGTACCAAAAAAAAAAATTATGCAAACTATCTGTTGACTTCCTGAGACAAATTTGGTTTTAGTTTTCTTCCAGCACCAAGGATTGAAACCAGAGGCACTCTACCACCAAGCTACACCCTCAGCCCATTTTATTTTATTTTATTTTATTTTTACTTTATTTTAAAGAAAGGTCTCACTAAATTGCCCAGGCTAGCCTCTAACTTGTGGTCTCCTGTCTCCACCTTCTAAACTGCTGGAATTACATACATGGGGCACCACAGCATACAGGTTCTATTTATAAATATTCAACAAGTACGTGCTAAGGCTCTACTAAATAAAGTACAGTAAAGATAAACTGGGCACCATGAGGAAATCAACAGATGAAAAAGCCACAGTTTCTGCCTTCTGGTACCTTCTAACTGGAGCAGAGCTTTTTGACAAAAAGGACAATGCTGAAATAATTATCTGCATTCAATAACAAACTTAGCCAAAAAAAGAAGAGCAAATTTTTTATGATGGAGAGTCCAAAACAAATTTAGTGTTCCCCAAATTCAGTTTCTTATGCCTTTAAAAATAATAATAGTGACTACCATTAACTGTTTCTAGTTAGTTCCCCTATTTAAGTGGAGCATGTGGTAAGACCAATCCATGTACCAGCTTGCTAGCAAGAAAAGAAAAACCCTGTCCCTTGGCCACATATCACACCAGGGGTCATTCTGTAAACCTCAACTTTGTCTTCATAGTAAAGCCTAGGTAAGAGACAAAGCATGAGAAAACTTAAATATAAGACAGTGAACGTGATTTGATACAAATGCATCCTCATCACAGGGAAAACAATTCTAAGCTTATGTCAAAGAATTAATAACAAAGCTGCTTCTCATAATGCTGCTCACTTCTCCCTCCACTGAGGCTTCCTTTGCAGCAAGTGTATCCTGGGAACCCTGGTCCATGGACTAAAGCTCTCACTTTGAGAGACAGCGTTACAAAATATTCTAGCATGATTCATGAATGCATAATTCATTTTATAAAAACTGGTGGACCAGTTCCAAATCTAACACACAAACTTATTTGTCCTCCATGATACTTGTTTAAAAAAAAAAAAAAAAGCCAAAGTTAAAAAGCAGATTTCACATGCATTTTGTGCTTCTCTTTTAAAAATAGAAAAAGTTAAAATAAATAAAAAGTGGAAGATCTGGTAACAATGGACTTACATTCTCAGGCAACAATCATCTACAAGACATCCGTTCTGTTTTGTCTCTGTGTTCCATATCATTTCTACACTGTTTTGTTTCCCTCATCTAGATCTGCAACTCTCAATCTACAATACCATAACATAAAAAACTGTAAGCAAGTTAGACATTGGACACCAATGAGAGTTTAAATTGTGGTATTTAATGGTGTGGAATATCATATTGCTTTTATAGTAGGCATTATTGGTTGATTCCCTATCATCCATTTCCACCCCTCTGCAATTGTAGACAGCCAAGGATTTGAATGGGATTAGGCCCATCTTCAGCTCCAGATGTGGGCCCTATTTTACCATAATCAGCCTTTTCTCATCCTCAAGTGGCTCTGTCAGAGTTCATGGTTAGGCACTGGTACAGGTCTAAATTGGTCCAATCATATGGAAGGCCAGATTCTGTTTGTTAGGAAATGAGTATTTTCTTTCCCACTCTGGCCGGTCTGAGGGGTGAATGTGAGTCCTACAGTTACTGCAGGCACTTTGCTACCATGAGGGAAGCCAGCCTGAGGGTGATACTGACATGTAATGGAAGAGCTCAAACCCAGCCTGAAGCCTTTCTCTACATTTAGTAACTTCTCTGACCCAATGAATTTTCTTAGCTGTTTAAAAAAGTTTGATTTTGGCCTTTTATTATTTGCAGCCAAAGCTATATTTTTCTATGCATGTTAAAGAATGAGCTACCGTTGTATGATATGACTCTTCTAAAGATATATGTCCAATGGGATGGTAACAACCTGTTTGATAAGATTTTAGAGGGTCTTCAAGGAACTTGACCACTTCCCCAAAAGCCTTCCCTGACTAGATTGTTTAATGCAACCATCACTACACTTTTTTTACTTTGATTTAAATTCTGTGCCTTATTTAAACCAACTTTCATGAGAAGAGCACTTCATGACTCTAATCAGTAATCTTTTATGAATTTATCATATGGTCTCTGAGTCATTTTTTGAAAGTGGGAAGACTAGAAAACATGACACTGGCTTCCTGAGGAAGGGGGACATCACAAAGGGACCAAAAGATGTAATAGAAATGAGACTAGAAACATAGAAGAAAAACTTTTCTACTTCACTTTTATGTACAGCTAAAATTCAGACTAATCTAGACAAATCATACTAAGCCTATATGATAAACTAAGCCTATATTACTATTTCCCTTTTAAGAATGAATAAGAATACACTCAAACAGTACATATGTGGGGATCAGGAAACTTCCTCAGCCCTGGAAGAGGAAAGCAAAGCCATAAATGTCTTTTGAAGAAGAATAGCTAGCCTGTTGTTTTTATAATTTGATAAAAAATAAAAAGGAAACCTACCAAAAACTGTTTCCCATCCCTGTAGTAGATGTCTGAAATTCATTTCACCATCAGAGTTCTTTTCTTTGATCTGGAGTAGTGATCTGCTATATATAGTGTATAATCAGCCTAGGTGATTACTTTAAAATCCATACCTCTTTACCCAATCCCTAAGAAATTCAGTACCTCTGAGGTGGTATCAGGACTTATTTTAACTTTTTTTCTTAATTTTTTTAAATATTTTTTTTAGTTGTACATGGACACAATATCTTTATTTTACTTATTTGTATGTGGTACTGAGGATTGAACCTAGTGCCTGACACATGCTAGGCAAGCACTCCACCACTGAGCCCAATTTTTTTTTTTTAAATATTAGTTGCAGACAGACACAATACCTTTATCTTAATTTATTTATGTGGTGCTGAGGACCAAACCCATTGCCTCACACCTACCAGGCAAGCACTCAACCAGTAAGCCACAACCCCAGACCTTTAAACTTTTTATTATTAAAACTTGTTTAAGCCCTTAAAAAGTCGAATGAGCCCTCCTGTGCCAGTCACCAAGCTTGAATAATATCAGCATAATCACCTCTTCCCCACTCTCCCCCAACATGAACTCCACCCACAAGTATTTAAGTATATAGCTCTACAAGATAAGGATTCTTCTATAGCAAACAATAAAACCCAGAACGTAGGATACTCTACAGGACAGACCACCAAGTTCATTTAACAAATAAACTGCATAAATTTAAGTGGAAGAAGAAGGTTTTGGACTTCTTTGGATTTTTAAATTCATTTCTTTATAATAGATTCATTAGGTATAATTGGCATGCAATAAACCACACATATTTGACTTGTAAAATTTAACAAGTTTTAACATGTACACACCTGTGAAACCATCACTGCAGTCAAAATGAAGAATATATTCATTATCTCAAAAAGGGTTCTTGTGCTCCTTTGTTCTGCCTCATCTCCCACATCCTCTGGCAACCACTGATCTGCTATCATTATAGATTAGTTTGCATTTTTTGAAGTTTTCTATAAATGGATTCATACAGTATATATTCTTTTTGGTATTGCTTTTTTCAATTAGCATAGTTATTATGCTTATTATTATTGAGATTCATGAATATTGTTACATGCATGAATTGTTATATGCATATTGTTACATGCATAATAACTTTTAGTCTTGCTCACAGCAAGAATTTATCCCCAGTCCCCACATAAGCCAAAGGGCTTCAGGATATTCTTGTCTTCAGCTTCTTCTAATTCTCTGCTTTTCTATTTTCCTTTTTCTAGAACCTGAGAATTTCCCCTTTCTTACTTTCAAGCTTGGCAAAGTATCATTTCTTCAATTTTTTAAGTTATCATCCAATATTTTTAGAAAAGTAGGGAGTCTTTCCTTGCCAGCCTAGTTTATCATATTAATCTGAATTGGTTAATTTTTTTTTTTTTTTTTGACAGTGCAAAGAAACCATTGTACAGGAACTCTGTTTCTGTAATAAAGTAAAAGGACTGTAGTCAAAGAAATCCCCGGCCTTGTGTGGGTGTGGTGTCAGCCATTTTAGCAGGGTTCTTCCCCCCTGGCACTTTTTCTACCTCAGTCCATCCAAACACAGCTTTGGCAGTAAACCACAAGTTCCCTTGAAGTACTTGCCACAGGCCTAGTAAATTCTAGGTTTTGGACATATAAGAAATATTCCTTAAATACATATGTTTTGCAGGAAAGCAACTTCAAAAATTACAACTGCATTCATAGTAAAGGGAGGAAAATTACCACTTCTCTCTTCTGAGTCAAGGGAAACACATCCTCTCCACCACTCCCTGGCCCTCCCTCCAAGACACTTTTCTAGTCCCTTTTCCCTTTGCCACATAAAAAATAAGCTGCAAATTTGAAAAGGAGATTTCTAAGTTCTATGACAATTCATCTAATATAAAATTAAGGAAAATTATTAAATGACAAGAGCTATTGTTTTAGAATATGTTAAAAGATCCCTAACACTGTCTAAAACTTCAATTTCAGGAAGACCCTTACTACTCTTTAATTCTTTAATTTGTTGACAATAACAACCTCTTTGTTGAAAAATCGTTAGCTTCTGGCATTTATATTTATATACATCACTGCTAATAATTTCAAACTTCATACCAAAATCCAAGTTTTAGGGTTTTTTTAATCAGAACTGTGTACTATAATTATATTCAATGTATGTTTGATTGGGGCTGTAGCTCAGTGCTAGAGCGCTTGCCTCGCATGTGTGAGGCACACGATTCAATCCTCAGCACCACATAAAAATAAATAAATAAAGATATAAAAAATATGTTATTTAAAAGATAGATGGTGAGTAAATGGATTTTTATTGGTTTCTTCTCCATTCCCTTTGGTATATTTTAAATTATATAATCTTTTTTTTTTTAATTCCACCATCAATTTGTGTCTTTACTTTGAATTTTCAGTCTTTCTTGATTGATCTCTTTCTCACTCTATTCCACACAAGACCTGGTATCTACTTTTTCATAATGCCTGTAATACTTTCTTATGTTTAAATTTTTTTATGACTGCCTTTCTCCATTAGATGATGAGCTCACTGAAGATAAAAATCATGTCTATTTTTTTCATGGTACTGGGGTTTGAACCCAGGGCCCTGCACATATCAGGCAAGTGCTCTACCTCTGAGCAACATCCCCTAACCCTTTTATTTTTAATTAATTTTGAAGCAGTGTCTCATTAGACTACCTTTGATCTTGTGATCCTCCTGCCTCAGCTTCCCAAATTGCTGGGGTTACAGGCATGTACCACCTTGCCAAACTTGTGTCTTTTTTTCCTAGTACCTAAGCACTCATAAATGTTTATTGTAGGATGATAAAATGAATGAATGAATGACTTCACAGATTTGTATTAGAAATTACTGAGATACTTCTCAGTGAAAGAGAGCTTCAATAGTATAAAACATTATTGAGTTTCCTCATACTTGACCATAAATTAATCTTAGCTGCAAGTGACAAAAGTGTTCCATACATAAAACCAACATTTTTTTAAAACTTTAATCTACACTATAATTAAGGATCAAATAATTTAATAAAATACGTTGTAGCTAACCATTTTATTAGAAGAAATGTAGCTAAGTCTCTACTCCTAACTATTTGCCTCAACAGCCATCTTCTCCTTCTACTTAAGTAACAGAACCCCAAATTTGCTCAAAATTTAAAATTGCACTGATAAAAGACTAATTCTTGGCCTCTCTTGCAGTCATACATTCTGGCAAATAAGAAGTAACTGGGAAATTTTCTTCAAAAAGAGGAACTGGGCTCTTTTTCTCTCTTTCTTCCTTCCTGCTACCTAGAACACTGATCTCACAAGTTGCTAGACAGTTCATCAGCCATATTGAACCAAAGGACAGGGCCACCCCAGGAATGGTGGAATGATGAGCTGGAAGGTGGTTAGGTCCCTAGTGACTTTGTGGAAACTCTCCCTCACCTGGAATTCCCACTTCCAAGCTTCTTTTATAGAGAATGAAACCTTGGATATTTAATTCATTATTTATTAGTTTTAATTTGACTCAGTGCAGCTGAACTTACTATAACCACTACTCTCACCCTTAAACCTTATCTTTTTTTTAAAATATTTTTTAAATGCTTTTTTTTAGTTCTTGATGGATCTTTATTTTATTCACTTATTATTTATATGTGGTGCTGAGGATCGAACCCAGTGCCTCACGCATGCAAGGCAAGCGCTCTGCCACTGAGCCACAATCCCAGCCCCCCTTAAACCTTATCTTAAGATCATATTCCTTCTTATTTGAATCACATGGTTTTTAAAATAGAGTTAAAACAGTTTTGTAATAATTTCTTTAAAATTAAAATTATCCATTTAGATTCATCCCATCTAGAAGGATAACTGATGTGTGAAGTTCAGATAAGAATTTTAGTAATTATTTCGTCTTAATAACCATGACTAAAAGGATTTTTTTAAAGTCTATTTTGGTTGATAACCTTTCCACTAAAAGTACACTGCACTTTTCCCTTAGAAATACTGAGCTTTTTCATTGAAAAAGTTTATTTCTTCGTTTATTTCTTCCATAAAGTTTGAGTATTCTGCATTTCATTTATTTCAGGATTCCATTGTAGTGATTAGTGAATGAAATTAATACAGGTTTTATAAAAGTTTTTATTTGATAAATTTGAACTTGCAATGCTTCTCCCCTCATAAGACCTGTACCTGCAAGTTCTGAAGTTTCCACCAACTATACAGTGGAAAATTATGTGTTCATTACAGTGAGCTTATGTGACTTTTGAGATACATTCAAAACATAACTGTTCTCTTGAAATGATCTCAGTTGGGGGGAGTTTTTTCCCATCACTAAAGTGAAAATTCCCGTAAGTTTCATGACCTTTCTGCTTGCTTACTTGTAGGAAACAGAAAGTTTTACATTTTAAAATCATTAAAAATAATTCAGCCTCAATTTGATATTTAGAAGGGAAAGTCTTAGAGAAAAGGAATGTGGTCAGTTTTTCTCATTTCTGCATAGGTTCTTCCCTACTCAGTGGCTAGTCTTAGTGATTCTCCCAGTTGGCATGCAGGAGGGAATAAGGATAAGGGTCTGGGGCTGGGATTGTAGCTCAGTGGTAGAACGCTTGCCTCACATGCATGAGGCCCTGGGTTCGATCCTCAGCACCACATACAAAGCAATAAAATAAAGACATTGTGTCCATCTACAACTGAAAAAATCTTAAAAAAAAAAAAAAAAAAGGAAAAGGGTCTGGATTGACTTGGGGTATAGGGATGGTTTTGTGCTCTCTGGGACTGACAGATGTCTAAAGCTGACTCTTCTCTTGTGGGCACTTCTGTAAGCTCCTCAGAGGCTCATGTGCTTGGCCACTCAAGCTGCACTCCTCCAACTTCTGGGATACAGGCTACACTTTATTCCTCTTGCTGCCATTCTCCACTACCCTTACTTTTTTGGAAATTGACACCACATTGTTCTTTCTGTTACAGCCCAATTGACATCTTAGGCAGTTCTCTTGAGCAAGAGCCAACTAGTGCTCCAGAATAGCTCTTTCTCCTCTGTGTGACCCACCTCTGTCCATGGAAAGTCTTATGCATTCTTTGTCTTGTTTTTTTTTTAAGCAATTCTTTTTTTTAAGTTGTTGATAGACCTTTATTTTATTCATTTATTTATATGTGGTACTGAGAATTGAACCCAGGGCTTCACACATGTTAGTCAAGTGCTATACCACTGAGCCACAACTTCAGCCCCACATCCTTTGTCTTAACAAACTTTGAAGAGCTGACTGAATGAATAGCAAAGAGCCTACCAGGTCTTTCTGATCCTCTAAATTCTCCTGGAAAGAGTCAGACATCAGTCTCTTCCTACTCCATTCTTCCCACCATTATTCTCTGAAAAAATTCTGTAAGAAACCTCACTCAGTGGGCATAAGGTGAAGGGGAAACATCTGCTCTTCCTTCATCCTAGTGAAAGGGGCATAGAATGTACCGCAAGGCATTCTCTGAAGAACACCTCATCAGGAACGCACTCTCAGTTTCCACAGTCTGACCTTTGCGGTTTTCAAGAACCACCTAACCAGTGGAAAAACTTGTTTCAAAATTTCTGCTTGGTGGTCTGGTACTTCACTCTGAGTATCATAACTATTGCATTGGAATACTTAAGCCAAAAAATTTTTTTTCTTTTTGTACCAGAGATTGAACCCAAGGGCACTTAACCACTGAGCCACATCCCCAACCCTTTTTATTTTTCAATTTGACAAGGTTTCACTAGGTTGCTTACAGCCTCAATAAGATGTTAAGGCTGGCTTTCAAACCTGCGATCCTCCTGCCTGTTACATTTCTTATAGCTTTAGGTTTCAAATAGTCAGACTTTTCAAAGACAAGTTTAACCAATAGAAGATTAGTACAGCTTTCCAATATGTTAACTTTTTACTTTTGGGGGGTTTTCTGTTTTGCTTTGTTTTTGAGACAGGGTCTCTTTGTGTTGCCCAAGTTGGTCTCAAACTCTGGACCCAAGGATCCTCACACCTCAGACTCCTGAGAAGCTGGAACTACAGGCACATGCCACCATACCTGACATAAATAATATTTTTAAAATTAGAACCCTCTATTAGAACAAGAGGAATACAAGCTGACCATAATAATCACAATGTAGTCACTAATATAAAAAGCAAAATTTGATATTTTTCTCTCTGATCTATAAATTTTATAAATAGTTTAATTTCTATATTCTCTTTCCCACTCCACCAGGAATTCCTTTAGACCTAAGAAACCCTCCTCTACCAAGCCCTGAATTCTTCATCTCAGAGGAAAAAAATTCTTTCAAAATATATATTTGATTATTCTCTTTAAAACCAAACACTTCTTTTAAAACAAGTGTCCTTCTAGATATGTGTAGCTGCTTCAATTTGTACAATAATTCTAGTGGCTACTTTATACAGCTTACTGCTGATTTCAGTTTCTGCATATTTTAACTTCCTTTGCACCAAAGACTTTGTTTTCCTTCTAAGTGGATGAGCAGAAAAAAGAGAAATCTAGGCATAAAATATACTTGTATCCCTGCCATGATTCCCTTCTTACTCCCCCTCCCATCAAAATAAGATATAACAATATTTTTGTTTGTTTGTTTTAACCTTTACTTACTATCAAAATTCTGCCTTTTGAGGGCTATTACTTCAAAGTCTTACCTTCTCTCTTGGTCAAAGCTTACAATATAATTTTCATTTGGTCACAGTAGTTTAATAGTACGTATTTCCATTCATTCATTGATCAAATATTTATTGAGTTCTTCTTAGGTAAAAGGTATTGTTTTAGTTATTGGACATATAACAGTTAACATAACAAAAGAAGTACAAGCCTTCAGAGATACTATGGAAAGCACCAGCAACAAACAAGTAGATAGCTATAGTAACATAATATCAGGGAGGCAATCAAAGCAATGAAGAAAACCAAAACAGTGCAAAAGAAAAAAAAAAAAGGAAAGTGTCATTTTAGACAGGGTAGTCAGGAAGTGTGGTTGAGCAGAAATCCTGATGAAATGAGGCTCAGTAGAAAATGGCCTGAGATGGCAGAGCCTTGGCATGCTCCAAGAACAGCAGGAGAGCTGGTACAGTTTGGAGCCAATGATGAAAGGAAAAGTGGTAGGAGTTAAATCGATGATGGTGGGCCTAGTCGACCATGCAAAGAAAGATTTTACTGTAAGTTGATGGAAAGACATTTTGTGTAGAGGAGTTGTAAGATCAGTTCATATTTTAAAAAGAACAATCTGTTTCCAGTGTTGAGAATTAATGTAGAAAAGCAAGACTAATTAGAAAACTAGTGTAGAGGACCAGTTAGAAAATGATGGGGCTTGACATAAAGTGGCAGTGGGGAAGAACTAGTAAGAAAGGATCATATTCTGGATGTATTTTGAAGATCAAGTCAATAGGATTTGCTGGTGACCAGAGAACTAAAGTGTAGCCAGAGATTTTAAGAGCTTTAGCCTAAGCAACTAGGTATATGGTGGGAACATTAGGGAAGGAGCAGACTGAACTAGGAAACAGACATAATCTAAAGTTCAATTTCACACTTTAACTTGGCAATGATTAGACATCCAAGTGAAGAGTTTGACTAGAAAATTAAATATATGATCTTGGGTTCAGATCCAAGATTGTGAGAGAAATTTAAGATTCAAGCATTTATATAGTTTTCTTTATTTAGGAAAAAAATCTCAAAAATTACAGGAAAGTTGAACCAAGAATCTTTTTCCTTAATCATTTGAGAATAATGACCAAGGTTGACCTAATAATAACACAATGAGAATGCCCATGGCCCCTTGATGCATCTTACAGGAAAGGACGTTTCCCATCACACATATACACACACTAAACACTATTGAAATCTAGAAAGGAAGACTGGTCTTTTCCTATCATCTAATTCTCAGAACTTACTCGAATTGTAATGCCCTTTCTATCCAAATGATTCAGTCCAGAACCGTGTGTGCCTTCACTTATGTCTCTTTAGTCTCCTTCATTCAGGAATAGTTTCTTGGTCTTGGGTTTTTGTGGCCTTGCCACTTTGAAAGATTGGAAGCCATTTATTTTGAAACATCCTCCAATTTATATTTATTTTGTATTTCATCATGATTAGATTCAGATTCAACATCTTTACTAGGAATATCACAAAAATTATACTGTATTCTTCTTATTGTGTCCTATCTAGTGATGGGTGTACAATTTCAAATTGTCTTTTTTTTTTGGTACCAGGGATTGAACTCAGGGGTACTCGGCCACTGAGCCACATCCCCAGCCCTATTTTTCATGTTTTATGTAGAGACAGGGTCTCACTGAGTTGCTTAGCGCCTCACCGTTGTTGCTGAGGCTGGCTTTGAACTCGCAATTCTCCGGTCCCAGTCTCCCAAAGTGCAGGGGTTACAGGCATGCGCCACCGCACCCAGCTTCAAATTGTCTTTTTTTTAAATAATGTTCATTTGAATCACTTGATTAAGGCAATATCTTAGAAAGCTTCTCCACTTTAAAGTTCATTCTTTTCCTTCTTTGTAATTAGTGTTTTGTAGAAGGGCACTTTGAAATGACATAAATATCTTACTCTTTATCAAATTTTCAGTGTATTCATTTATTAATGTATGTCTGTACTGACTCATGGTTTATTTAGTGAATTATCTGTTGCTGTCATGTTTAACTTAATGCTCAAATTGTCCCAGATTTTGCCAGTAGAAATCCCTTCAAGCTGGCTTCTCAGTCATTTTCACATTGTTTTTTTTTTTTTTTTGGTTGTAGATGGACACGATATCTTTATTTTATTAATTTTTATGTGGTGCTAAGGATTGAACCCAGTGCCTCACACATGTGAGGCAGGCACTCTACTGCTGAGCCACAATCCCAGCCCCTCGTTTTCACATTCTTAGAGCACTTTTCTGGCTTAGCAAGATATTTCAGACTTATTTTATATTTTTGCTATCCCCATTAATGGAACCAGTTATTTCTCCAAGAGCCCTGTTTGTTTGTTTGTTGTGGAAAATGGTGTCGAGAAGCCAAACTCTGAGAGCTTGATGTACTCAGTTGCTATTAGGGTGTTGCTACTTCTTGGCCCTCTCAATGGACAGAGCTAAAGAATATGAAGATAAAAACAGAGATACAAAAACACAAACTCACTTTCATATCTACATTTATTTTTATTTTATTTTTAAAAATTTTTTTTGTAGTTGTATATGGACAGCATGCCTTTATTTTATTTATTTATTTATTTATTTTTATGTGGTGCTAGGGATCGAACCCAGTGCCTCAGGCATGCCAAGCAAGTGCTCTGCCACAGAGCTACAGTCCCAACCCTACATTTATTTTTCTGTAGATCTAAATATATAACCATGAATTCACATCAATACCTTCTATTCCAATCCAACATCACAGCATTTATTCTAGTTTTCTTATTTTCCAGTACCTAGCTCCAATTTTTTAATATATTTACTTATTTTCTTTAATTTTTAGTTGTAGATGGACACAATACGTTTATTTTGTTTATTTAGGCTTTTTTTTAATGTGGTGCTGGTGGTCGAACCCAGTGCCTCACGTGTGCTAGGTGAGCACTCTACCACTGAGCCACAACCCCAGCCCTAACATATTTACTTATGCAGTCAACCCCCACGAGTGATGGATCTTCTAATATTGCCACCCCTCCTTTCCCTGTGCAGATGCCTTCCTCGCTCCACTGGGACTCTGACACCTGCCCCTCCTACATAAATGCCCTCCTCATTCTTTTTTTTTTTTTTTTTTTTTTTTTTTTTTTTTTTTTTTTTTTTTTTTTTAATTTTTTTTTTGTTTAGTTGTAGATGGACACAATGTCTTTATTTTACTGCTTTGTATGTGGTGCTGAGGATCGAACCCAGGGCCTCACGCATGCGAGGCAAGCGCTCTACCGCTGAGCTACATTCCCAGCCCCTGCCCTCCTCATTCTACATAAGCTTGGGTTTTTGTGGCCTTGCCTCTTTGAAAGAACTCGCCCATGGCCAGTTTTCTGTATGTATGGCTCGCAGCCATGCCAGCTTCCCCTCTGCTCAGGTTATGACTGTATGCGAGGCAGTCCTCTTTTGTAAGCATCCTCCTTTCCCAGATTGAACATCAAAACCCAACTTTGAGCCTCTGTGATTCTCCTCAACTCAGGCTCCATGCCAACCTTCTTTTGTTCCATTCACCTAATGGCTTTGAGAACAAATCATTAATGAAGGAAAGGGAAGAACAATAAAAGAAAGAGAAAGAGAAAAATACATATGTTTATGTGTGTGTGAATAGTGCTTGAAGCTGTGAAACTGGCTGAGAGCTCCTAGGAAATGAGGGAAGGTGGAGAATAAGAACTGGTCCTTGAGGCACTCCTGCTTTGACATTTCCTTGTCAGCATAAAGAAGAGGAGTGGACAAAGTAGGCTGTGAAAATGGCCAAAGGACAAGGAGAAAACCAGGAGAGGGAGGTCTCTTGGAAACCAATGTAGAATGTGTTCCAAGAAGATCACTTGTGTTAAATACTGCTAAGAGGTCAAGCATGATGAAGACAGAATTCCGCACTGGGCTTAGTGATGTGGAGGGCGGTGGTATACTTGATGAAAGTATTAACAGTGGAAGCGTGAGCACAGAGAGCTTTATTGGAGTGGATTCAACACAGAATAAGAGATAATAACATGAGGATAGCAATATAGTAATACCTGCGACATTTCATATAAAGAAGAGTAAATAAATGAGGCAGTGGCTAACAAGGGTTATGGATTCAAGAGATGCTTTTTGGGCTGAGGTTGTAGCTCAGTGGTAGAGCACTTGCTTAGCACATGTGAGGCACGGGGTTTGATCCTCAGCACCACATAAAAATAAGTAAATAAAGGTAATGTGTCCATCTACAACTAAAAAAATATTTTAAAAAAAGAGATGGTTTATGTAATGAAAGATATTAAATATATTTGTATATTAATGTGACTCTACAGAAAGAAAAACTGATATGGGAAGAAGATGGGATATTTGAGGAACAAAAGGGGATTGGACCTAGAGCCCAAGAGGAGGGTTAGACTCAAAGAGGAACAGTTCAGCCTTCTTAGAAAGAGGAAAGGTAAGGTACGGTAAATGAGTAGAAGTGGTGAGATGCTGAGAAAGCTCTTTTTTTCTCAAAGAAAAAGAAATAAAAAGCAAGCTTATCAACTGAGATGGAGGAGGGAGAGGGCCGGAAAACAGCATTATCTTGAACAGTGGAAGAGTCAAATGACTAGGGACTTGTAAAGCATTACTGGGTAACACTGAGAACCCACTTGAGGCCTGAGATCATAATTTAAATGAGTCCAGCCAGCATGTAACTTGTTTTCCTCCTGTTGATTAAGTACAGGCTCTGAGTAGGGGGAAGTTGTATTTCACCAGACTTGGTGTTTTGTCAAGCAAGTACCAAAGGAGAGATACATACATAGAAACATAAATATATAAAGAAAATATCCTCTTAGCTATAATTGCCAATCACCTTTGAAGATGATACTGCTAATGTGTTCAGATTCTAAATAAATTCTAAATAAATTAAGAAATCAATATCATCATCATCAATATTGTCACTATACAACTATGGGCTTTATGATAAATGGATGTTGTTCCTTACTATTAGGAATTTTGGACTAAATTTTTCCCTTTGCATCTAGAGGGGTATTAACCTAAATGTTTTGACTCCCCTCACCCTTCTGTCCTGTTCTGAGGCACCAACAGCTTAAATAGCTTTTAGTTCATTGATTCTATTATCTCATTCCAAGACAGTATATATAACTAAGTCAGTAGGGGAATACATAGGTTTTGACTTTGTGAGAATAAGTGTGTATATATCGCAGATAGCTGGCTCCACTTTTGACGCCCAGATGTTCCTTAGACTCAATCATCCTTATATCTGGTAGCCAAGACTTTCGTGTGCTTACTTATTCATTCACAATTACTCAAACAACATTTATGTATTGGTTTGGGAAGGTGGTAAAATTAATATGCTATGCTTCTGCCCTCAAGAGGTTTCTTCAACAGCAGGCCAGATGAGACATGTACACAAATAGTCCTATAAAGCAGCTTATGAGCCAGGAATGGTGGCGCATGCCTATAATCCCAGCACTTTGGGAGGCTGAGACAGGAGAATCACGAGTTCAAAGCCAGCTTTAGCAACGGCGAGGCGCTAAGGAACTCAGTGAGACCCTGTCTCTAAATAAAATACAAAAAATAGGGCTGGGGATGTGGCTCAGTGGTTGAGTGCCCCTGAGTTGAATTCCTGGGACCAAAAAAAAAAAAAAAAAAACAGCACATGGTGAGTGCTATACTGATACAAACTAAAGACTGCAGTTACAGCAGAGCAGCAAATAACGCATTAGGGAAGACATAGTATTTGAACTGGGACTTGAAGGACGGTACAATTTTAAAATATAGAGACTAGAGTTAGAAAGTGCTCTAGAGGGACGCAGTTGTGGCTCAGTGGTAGAGTGCTTGCCTAGCATATGTGAGGCACTGGGTTCGATCCGTGGCACCACAGAAATAAATAAAAGTATTGTGTCCATCTACAACTAAAGAAAATTAATTCTAGACAGAAGTAACAATATGAGAAAAACATTGGAGGTAACATGGAAAATGTTGAAAAGAATAGTATATTTTAGAAATCATCTGATGGCAACAATAAATATTTATTCAGGCCAGATAAAATACAAAATAAGGCTGGGGATGTGGCTCAATGATCAAGTGTCCCTGAGTTCAATACCCAGTACCCCCCCCCAAAATGTATTCAATTTTAAATAAAATGGAATTTTTTTTCCAGTGTTGGGGATCAAATATAGGGTTTCATATATGCTAGGTAAGTGCTTCACCAATGAGCTACATGCTCAGCCTTCTTTAGTTTATTTTTCAGACAGGGTTTCGTTAAGTTGCCAATGGTGGCCTGGAACTTCTGGTCTTCCTGCCTCAGCCTTCCGAGTAGCTGAGATTACAGGAGTGAACCACCATGCCTGAATATTATTTTTTTAAAAATAAGAACTTCTCACAGATTCAAGGTCAGGCAGGAAATACATCTGGGCTCCAGATATGGGTGGAACCAGGAACTGGAAAGTTAAGAACCAAGGTTAATCTTTCCTTTTTTTCTGGAGATAGTTTATCTCTCATTTCTATTTTTCACTATTTCTTTTCTCTCTACCTCCCCCCTGGTGTGTCAGTTCAAGTCCTCTAAAGTATGCACCAAGATACACATATAATATTAAAAATTACCCTATCCCTTCGCAATTGGCTCCTAACAAATTTTGGGAATATGTATTCCCTCCTTTGCTGATATTCCATCTCATAGCTTGAAATAGCTTCCTTGTATGCTGGAAACCCCAAATTTAATCTCCGACTCAGATCTCTCTCCTGAACTCCAATGTCATAAGTCCAACTTCATGTATCTCACTGCCTACTAGGTATCTCCATTTGGATATTTAGTAGGTACCTAAAGCTTTACACATCTAAGACTTCACTCCTGATTTTTCTCCCTCAAACCTATTCTTCCTGAAATTTTCTCCATCTCAGTATATAACAGTTAGATATTTCTGGTTCCCTCCTCTGCTAAAAGAACCTAAAATTTAGGGAACAATTCTCCTGGAATATTTCCCAATGTTCTGCCTCATATTGTAATCAGAGGTGAAGGGTGGAAGATGAATCGTGACAGTATTTTTTTTTTTTTAAATTTCAAGACAGGTACTCACAAATTTAATGAGGCTGGCCTCAAATTTGCAATTCTCCTACCCCAGGCTCCTTAGTTGCTAGAATTACAGGTATTTGTCACCACACCTGACAGTAACCTTGCTTTATAACAACCTCTTTCACTGGTAACTAAATTGATCCCTCAAGACGGCATTAATCTATTTATTTAGACTCCACTCGCATGACTCAAATAGCTCCCACTAGGCCCCACCTTCCAACACTCTTTGAGGAATTAAGCCTCAGTGAGGGTTTGTGTGTGTGTGTGTGTGTGTGTGTGTGTGTGTGTGTGGTGGTGGTGCTAGGGATTGAACCCAGGGCCTTGTGCATGTGAGGCAAGCACACTACCTACTGAGCTATACATACCCCTAGCCCTCAATGTTTTTTTTTAATATTTTTTTAGTTGTAAATGGACACAAATATCTTTATTTTATTTATTTATTTTTATGTGGTGCTGAGGATCGAACCCAGTGTCTCACCCATGCAAGGCAAGCGCTCTACCACTGAGCTACAATCTCAGCCCCCTTCAATGAGTTTTGGTAGGAACAAATCATATCCAAACCATACTGATGTGTCAGCAGTTTGGGCTGGACTTAGGTGGGCAGCTCCTCTGGTGTCAACTGGACTCATTCATGCATCTGTGGTCAGTTTCCAGGAAGCTAAGAGGTTCTGTTTTATGATTTACAAATATGTTGGTTGAAGGGACAGGGATGACTATGTCATATATCACTTATCCTCCAGTAGATTGGCCCTGGCTTCCTCACTGGGACTGGTAGATTCTGAGCATCAGAACAGAGGCATACAGGATCTCTTAAAGTCTGCACTTAGAACTGGCACTCAGTATCACTTCTGCCATATTGTATTGTCCAAGGCAAGTCACAAGGCCAATACTCAAGGGTGGGGACATTGCTTAATATATATACCCATAGCATCTTACACTTAGTAAGTACTCAAGATATACTCATTGAACAAATTATAAGACCTTTAATCTTTTTTTTCTAGTTGTAGATGAACACAATGCCTTGATTTTATGTATTTTTATGTGGTGCTGAGGATCGAACCCAGTGCCTCACCCATGGTAGGAAAGTGCTCTACCATTAAGTTATAACCTCAGCCCAAGACCTTTAATCTTTTTTTTTTTAATTTTTTTTTTTAGTTGTAGGCAGACAGAATATCTTTATTTTATTTTTACGTGGTGCTGAGGATCGAACCCAGTACCTCACACATTTTCTAGCGTGTGACGCACGCTACCACTGCGTCACAACCCCCAGCCCAAGACCTTTAATCTTAATACACATTCTTTTCAATGCAACTAATTGGTAAATTTTATGCCTCATCTGCTGGCAGCTAGAAGTCTCCAACTATCCATTCCCATCTTTGGTTTCAAAAGAGTAAATAATGAATCCAATAAAGGCAAGAGGAAGCCCAAATGAAAGTCATGGTAAGATACTCAGCTTAGCCGGGCACGGTGGTGCACGCCTGTAATCCTCGCACTTTGGGAGGCTGAGACAGGAAGATCACGAGTTCAAAGCCAGCCTCAGCAACAGTGAGGCGCTAAGCAACTCAGTGAGACCCTGTCTCTACATAAAACACGAAAAAATAGGGCTGGGGATGTGGCTCAGTGGTCGAGTACCCCTGAGTTTATACCTGGTACCACAAAAAAAAAAAAAAAAAAAAAAAAGCTGGCCCCAAAAGAGTTCTTCTGAAGAGGTTCAGAGCTTAGAGGCCTGAGCAGGCACCTTTCTCAAGCTGAGCCACCTGAACTGTAGACCAGTGCCCTTCACTATGAGTAGAGAAAGACTTCTAGGGCTTTGTCAGGGCATGAAGACAGCCTCCCTTTCTTACTTTGCCTAGAGTCGTAGAGTTCTAACTGATCTGTCCTCATCCATTCTTGCTCCCATATAATCCATTCTCTCCATGATAGCCTGGGTGTTCTATTAAAAGCCAAAACCAGGGCTAGGGATATAGCTCAGTCAGTAGAGTGCTTGCCTCATACGTGCAAGGCCCTAGGTTCAATCCCCAGCACCACAAAAAAAAAAAAAAACAAAAAACAAAAAACAGATATCAACCTACTAAGAACAATTCCCTCCAGGCACAGTGGTGCATGTGTATAATCCCAGTGGCTTGGGAGTCTGAGGCAAGAAGATTGCAAGTTCAAAGCCAGCCTCAACAATTTAGCAAGGCCCTAAACAACTTAGCAACATTCTGTCTCACAATAAAAAATAAGAAGGGCTGGAGAAGTAACTCAGTGGTCAAATGTCCCTGGGTTCAATAGCTGGTACCAAAAATAACAACAACAACAACAAAAACCAGCTCCCAGTGTTCTTAGAATTCAGACCAAGTTCCCTTATGTCATCTATAGGATCCTTCATAACCTGACCCTGCATCAACTTCAATAGTTCTCTTCCTCATTCTCTATACTTCAGCCACACTGGCCTTAACATTCCCTGACTGTCTACTTCGGCTTCCCATCACGGGACTATTGAACACACTTCTTCTTCTGTCTGAACTCTGTCTTTCTTTCTGGTTGACTCTACCTCAGTCCTCATTTCACCAGAGAAACTCTTCAGAGATCTCTCTGTCTAAGGCAACTAACCTGTTATGAACCTAAAGTTACAATGGTAACCTCACATTTGTCTGTGTGATTCTTTGATTAGCGTTTGCTTCTCCAGTACCTAGTGAAAATGTAAATATGATAAGAAGCATTCTGAAATGCATGAGTCTTCCAGAGACATCCACAGAACTTTGAAAGTATGTAAAATACATTGTGCATTGGCTAACTATAACTTTTTCTGCAGAGAAGAGCCACAGTATTTACTATATTCTCATCCATTAGGAGGAAATTAAATTCAGCAATTTGTCCATTTTCTTATTTCTGTTTGGCCTAAAGATCCCTATTTAAAAGCAGAAGAGGGGAGGGAAAAGATGAATTAAAGACTTAATAATATTCTATATTATAAAGTTCTAACTCCATTGCAAGCCAGGACTATGTTATATAAAGTAGGAGAATATTTCTTTTCCTCCTTAATGTTCCTGCTCTGAAAATTGGTGTTTGTCCTTGAAAGTTCCATGTGTGCATGTGTGTCTGATCCAATGATTGTGTCCCAGATTCTTAGAGTACCAGTACTCTTCCACTTGACTCTAAACTATGCAATTAGACTTAGAGTGGAAAATCCTCCTAGAATCCCATAATTTCCTGTGGTGTTATGCTGGACTGAAATGTACAAGATGGAGAGATGTGCTATTGGGGATATTCAGATCCATTGACTACCACAAAGAAGAAGATGCTTCTTCTACAGTCTATGATTCAAACCATTGGCAGCAGAAAAATGAAGGTGTCGGGCTAGGGTCATGGCTCAGTGGTAGAGTACTTGCCTGGCATGCATGAGACACTGGGTTCAATTCTCAGCACCGCATACAAATCAAGAAAGATCCATCAATAATTTTAAAATATTTTTTAAAATCTTTAAAAAAAAGAAAGTGTCCTCGCACTTTGGGAGGCTGAGACAGGAAGATCACAAGTTCAAAGCCAGCCTCAAAGAATGCCTTCCTGAGCAGCAGAGCACAGATGAGTAAACTTATAATGGATGGGGGTAACCCCTTTCACCTTTCGCTTTCACCAACTAAGCATACTAAGAGAGGCAATCCAGTGGGCGGGAGCAGTGTTTATGGAGGAAGCTGTGGAGGAAGACCACCTAGGAAGAAGATATCTGAGCTGCGTTTTAAAAAATATAATAAAATTTTTCATGAACTGTCTAGCAAAAGCAACAGAAATCTTGATGATCAGAGTTTAGGGAACTGAAGCAGAGGTAAATGAATATATTTCCCCCAAAGAAAATACAAAGCATATGGTCTGACATCTGATTTGGCAACAGGACAGAATATCTGAAATTGAGACTCTCCAGAAAAATAGACAGCATATGGTCACTCGAAGCATTGGGTGTAGCTGGGGAGAAGGTTCTGAGGTGTGAACAGAATGAGCCCAGGAAAGGGCAACTGAGTGCATAGAGATAAAATGAATGTTCAGTGTCATTGTCATTCAATGCAGAGACCTAAAATAGAGTGAAAATATGGGCACCAACAAAACCCCTGAAGAGTTTCTCTCTCCACTCTGGTGTTACTGATATTAACGGCCTCAGCAACACCCCATAAGCAGGCTGTAGAAGTGGGTGATGATATATTTTCAGGTAACACAGGACATAAAGATCAGCAGAAAAACAGCAGTTAGAAAATAACCAACAAATACTGCTACCAGAGATACTGATTATGCTTCCTCTAACCTCCCCCCTTGTGACAAGTGCCATTGTCATAACTATTGTAATAGGTTATATGTTCTATAAATAGAAGAAAACTATAAATAAAAAAAGATGTAGTTTTCAAAGGACAATAATACCTTTAACCTCATGAGAAAACTGATTCAATGGCACTTTTGAATTTCCTGCTTAATTCCTTCCTATACAAGTATAAATTCCAAGGCATCCATATTTAAAATAAGTAGTTGAATTTGAGAATCATAATTTGGGGGATAAAATAAATTTTGAAAATCAGGACTTCCTGGAAAGGGAATAAAAGAGCAGAAATCAGCTAGAAAGTTTCAGAGAGAAAATAATTTGTAAAACCCAAAGATCTAGATGTTGACAACAAGGCAAACAGTGGCCATTCTCGAAGGGGGTGTAGTTACTCTCAGAATTTGAGTTCATTTCAACACAGAATGAAGTGGTTAATCTCATGTATCCACACTGAAGAAAATGGGCACTTGATAGGAGCAGGTAATTCACAAAAGAAGAAATATAAGGCCAAAAGACATGTTAAAATGTTTAGCCCCACTACTAATCAATATGACAATGAGATACCTCTTTGCCTATCTAGATTAAAAGGATGATGATAGAACCAGGCTGCGGCCTCCCATCTACCAACAAGCAGCTGTCCCGGCCTACTTCTATCTAGAGACCACAGCCAGGACTGGGAAGACCATCCCAGAGGACCCTGTAGGCCTGGTTACACCAGAGGTGAGGTATTGGTAACTTGCAAGGACACTATAAGATAAGCACTTGCAGGGACACCTCAGATCAGCATTGCCAGAGAGGAAGACACATGAACAACATGAAAAAACAAGGCAAGAAAATGCCCCAAACAAACCAAGATGCTACAATAATAAAAATCCATTGACAGCACAGTAGATAAAATTTCAGAGAAGGAGTTCAGAATGTACATAATTAAAATGATCTGTGAAGGACAGAATAACATAAGAGAGCAACTATAGGCAATAATTGACCACTCCAACAAAGAGATAAGACAGTAAATACTGGAAGCAAAAGATTACTTCAAGAAAAAGATAGAGACTCTGAAAAAACACCAAGCAGAAGTCCTGGAAATGAAGGAAACAACAAACCAAACAAAAAATTCCATAGAAAGCATCACCAACAAACTAGATCACTTCAAAGACAGAACCTCAGACAATGAAGACAAAATATATAATCTTGAAAATAAAGTTGACCACACAATGAAGATGGTAAGAAACCATGACCAGAACATCCAAAAACTATGGGCATCCCCATAGTTTCACAGATAACATGAAAAGACCAGGTCTAAGAATTATTGGGATAGAGGAAGGCCCAGAGACATAAACCAAAGGAATGCACAATCTCTTCAATAAAATAATATCAGAAAATTTCCCAAACATGAAGAATGAATTGGAAAATCAAATACAAGAGGCTTACAGGACACCAAATGTACAAAACTACAACAGATCCACACCAAGGCACATTATAATGAAAATGCTTAACATACACAATAAGGATAGAATTTTAAAAGCTGCAAGAGAGATGGTTTAGATTACATACAGGGAGAAACCAATTCGGATTTCAGCAGATTTCTCAACCCAGACCCTCAAAGCCAGGAGATCCTGGAACAACATATACCAAGCTCTGAAAGAAAATGGGTTCCAACCAAGAATCTTATATCCAGCAAAATTAAGCTTTAGATTTTCTGACAAATCCATGATAAACAAAAATTAAAAGAATTCACAGCAAGAAAGCCTGCACTAGAGAACATTTTCAGCAAAATATTCCATGAGGAGGAAATGAAAAACAACAATGAAAATTGGCAAAGGGAAGAACTACACTAAAGGAAAAGCCATTCAAAGGAGAAACCAAGTCAAGTTAAAAACCAAAAATAAACCATAATGAACAGGAATACAAACCATATTTCAATAATAACCCTGAATGTTAATGGCATAAACTCATCAATCAAAAGACATAGACTGGCAGATTGGATTAAAAAAAGACCCAACAATATACTGCCTTCAAGATATCCACAGAAAAAGATATCCACAGACTGAAGTGAAAGGATGAGAAAAAACATACCACTCAAAGGGACTGTGTAAACAAGCAGGGGTTTCCATCCTCATATCAGGTAAAGTGGACTTCAAGCCAATGATAGTAGGAATGGATAAAGAAGGACATTTCATACTGCTTAAGAGAAACATACTTCAACAAGACACGACAATCATAAATATCTATGCCCTGAACAATGGAGCATCCACATATATCAAACAAACCTTTCTCAATTTTGAGAGTCAAATAGAACACAATACAATAATACTGGGTGACATTAACAGATCTCTGTCACCACTGGACAGTCTTCCAAACAAAAAACTAAACAAAGAAATCATAGAACTCAATAAAAGAATCAATAATTTAGAATTAACATATACAGAACATCTCATCCATCAACACATGAATACACTTTTTTCTTAGCAGCACATGGATCCTTCTCTAAAATAGACCATGTTTTGCCACAAAGCAGGTCTAAGCAAATACAAAAAGAAAACAGAGATACTACCCTGCATTCTATCAGACTATACTGGAATGAAATTAGAAATCAATGGTAAAATAAAAAATAGAAGCTACTCCAACACCTGGAGACTAAATAACATGCTATTGAATGACAAATGGATAACAGAAGACATCAGGGAGGACATAAAAATATTCTAAAAGGGAAAAAAAAGATGATAATATGTTGTTGAGGATGAGCATAGTCTTGTAGGTCATCGGTGGAAACAAAGAGGCACAAATTTCCTGGAAGGCAATTTGGCAAAATATAAGCATCAAAAATGAGTACACTTGGGGCTGGGGTTGTGTCTCAGTGGTAGAGCACTTGCCTTGCATGTGTGAGGTACTGGATTCAATCCTCAGTACCATATATGATAAATAAATAAAGGTATTTTTCCATCTACAACTAAAAAGAAAATTTTTTAAATGAGTACATTTGCTGGTGCAAAAGTTCCTCTTTTAGTATTTATCTTGGTAAATAATTGGAAAAATGTTCAGTAATAAATAATTTTTAACATTATTGCTTACAAAAGATAAAAATAGGGCTGGGGTTATGGCGCAGTGGTAGTGTGCTCGCCTAGCACGTGTGAGGCACTGGGTTCAATCCTCAGCACCACATAAAAATAAAATAAAGATATTCTGTCTGCCTACAATTAAAAAATAAATATTTGAAAAAAAAAAAGCTAAAAATACCCAACAAAATTCATTGCTGACATGTTATGATACTTCTATACATTACATTACATACATGTAAAAGTGTGTAGTCATTTAAAATTATATCTATTTGCAAAGAAATTCACAGTACTACTGCTAAAGCAGATCCTGAAATAGTATAGATGGTTTGACCCCAAATATTTATAATAGTTACATAATGATAACTTCAGATATGAATGTTTACAAAAAATACCAAGATATTAACAAGGGAAGAATGAATGGATGCTTGTTTCTCTCTGTGTTCCTGCATTTTGTTTCTCTTTAATAAAGATGCATTGTTATATAAATTTTAGTTATGATTTTATGAACAGGAATATATGTCTTTATCAAAGGTTTTCTCTCCAAAGTACAGAAAAATCAAAGTCCATGAATATGAAGATGTCATGAAAGTGAATTGGTGAGAGGTGGGTGTGCTCAGGAGGTTCACACAATGACCAGGAAAAACAAAGAACTTTCACATATGCTCCAAGGACCAATAGTTCAATGGGTTTTGTTGGGTTTTTTTTTAATGTCACCACTTCCATTTCTTTTTAATTGTTCTTCATCTTGAGAAATAAGCATTTTATGGGATAGGATGGGAAAAATAAAAGATTTTCTGTCAACAACTTTACTTTTAAGTGATATTATATTCTGTCAATGTTTGTTTATCTCATCACCAGGAAAATAATAATCTCCACCATCAGAAATATCTCAGGATTTCAAAAATAAAGCAATAACAATCATAGCTGGGCGTGGTGGCTCACACTTATAATCCCAGCACTTTGGGAGGCTGAGACAGGAGAATCGTGAGTTCAAAGCCAGCCTCAGCAATGGCGAGGTACTAAGCAACTCAGTGAGACCCTGTCTCTACATAAAACACAAAACAGGGCTGGGGATATGGCTCAGTGGTTGAGTACCCCTGAGGTCGATCCCCGGTACCAAAAAAAAAAAAGAACAATCATTATTCATGATTTTTTTCAGAACTTTTAAAAATGCTAAAACATTCACTAACATCTAAGACAGTCTATTATACCTGTATAATCTGAATTATGCCACTGTGTCTCAGGGTAATTGTGAAACATGGGTTTCCAAACTGCTTTTGCACATAGTTGTCCACTTTAGTCAAGGTTCTTGGTAGGAATAATAGAGAAACTCTCCTAATTTAAGCAGAATACTAATTGATTAAAAAGATATTGTCTTAATTTATTATGGCTGCTATGAAAAAATACCAGAGACTAGATAACTAACAAACAACAGAAATTTATTTCTCACAGTTCTGAGGTCTGGGAAGTCCAACGTCAAAGGACCAGCAGATTCAAGTGTCTGGTGAGGACCTGTTCATAGACAACACCTTCTTAGTACATCCTCACATGGTAGAAGAGGCTTTCTGGGGCCTCTTATACAAGGGCAGTAATCCCATCTCCTCCTAACACCATCACATTAGTAACTATGTTTCAACACAAGAATTCAGTTCCCGATGGCCAGGTGCAATGGGGCGTGCTTGTAATCCCAGCTACTGGGGAAGCTGAAGCAGGAAAACAAGTTCCCACCTAGCCTGTGCAATTTAGCAAGACCCAATCTCAAAATGAAAAATGAAAGAAGGGCTGAAGATGTAGCCCAGCAATACAGCAAACCTGGGTTCAATCCCCAGTACTACAAATAAACAAAAAAACAGAATTAGGGGTTGGGTGGCACAAACATTCATACCATTGCAGACACTGAATTATACTTCTATAAATTATTTCAAAAGGGTATTGCATTGGGCTGGGGTTATGGCTCAGTGGCAGAGCGCTTGCCTCACACCTGTGAGGCACTGGATTCGATCCTCAGCACCACATAAAAATAAATAAAGATACTGGGTCCATCTATAACTAAAAAAAAATTTTTTTAAAAAGGGTATTGCATGGCTCACAGAATTTCTGAAGGATCTGAAAAAATGAAGCTTGAAGCTAAGCAGCATCCACAGAAATGTTCTGATGAAGAAAACTGGGTAATGTGACCAGCTTTTCTGGTTTTCCCGGGACTGGGTTATAGTTTCATCCTTCCTTGCTAAAACCTAGAACGTGCTGGGCAAAATGTGACTGACAAAGTGGTCACTGTAGAGCTGGCACTGCAGACATCAAACTAGACCCGAAATTTACCCTTTGGCCATTTCTATGCCAAAACGCAAGCTTGCAGTAACCTCTACTGCCACTAGGGGGAAGAAGGGGGATATGCTCCAAAGGCAGAGAGAGTGGGAGACTTTGCTTGCCGCCAAGATTTATATGGTGCCAAATACTATAAATACAAGGAAGCGGTTCAGGTGGCTCAAGTAATGATCCATCTCCACTCTAGGATCCAAGTTATTTTTAATTCTCTCATATTTATGGCTTCGTTGACTTCACATTAATTTTTAAATGTCTGATTAACAAAATGTTACTATATTATTATAATTATTTGGTCACATAATAGCTTATACCTGCTATATACTGTATAACTAACTGTATGATGGAAATAATTTTATACTTAGGTCATAAGAAATGTAGTTTTTCCAACCTTTATTCATCATAAAGGATTGCTCTCATCTTTATTATTTGCCCACAAAAATGTTTTTCCCTTATTTGTTTTTAATATTTCTCAAGGAGAAAGTAGTTATACAAAGGCCAACATGTTTGCCAAGAAGAAATGGATTTTAATGGAAACCTTTTATCTAGGACAAACTTTAAGAAAAGCAGTAATGGACAGTGTGTTCTGCACAACCCTTTAGTTTTCACTCTCACATTTATTGTGGCCAAGTAATTTGAGCAAAGGATTTCAAGTCAGGGCGTGTGTTTATTTTTCTTCACTGTTCATTTCTCTTACAGAGTGAACCTGAACAAACTCATGAAGTTTTTTTGTTTGCTCTTCATACACTGAAGTACAAAATGGAAATGCCTATAATTAAAGATAGAATTTTTACTGGTGGTAAAGAACAAAACACTGGAGCAAGAAGCCTGGTTTTGCCTTTCATGATATAGTTTGAGGGTTGGCCATATCACTTAAAAATTCTCATGTCTCAATTTCTTCAATCTATAAATGATAATAACTGCACTATCTATCTCGAATTATGTGTATATCAGCATGTTAAAGGTAAAGCATAATTATTGAATGATGTCTTCCAGCATTTAATGCAAAAACATGTAGAATCACTTCTTTTATTTTATCTAGAAAATATGTCTCTGAAAATCAATTTAAAATTATAAAAGCTAATACATTAGTTCTTTTAAGTTTGTAGTTATCTTCTGTATGGCAGATTTTTAAATGGTAATTATTAGTATGGCTTTCTTACTGTTACTGTTTCCAGGACTCTATTCTTTCAGAAGTTTTCTTAATTATATTATAGTCCCTTGAGTTCTAGGGAGGCTCTTCTGAGGTTTTTATTTTTTAAACATAAGATGTTGAAGATAAGATTCTATATAGGAGACAACCATTAGTACAGCAAGTAGAAAACAGTAGAATTGTTCTATTTAAAATAATTGCCCATTACTAAAAGCATAAAATATAAACCTCATTTATAGTGGGAGGGAACAAACGAAGAGGAGGAGAATGTGTAGAGAGATCTGCTTGGCAAATTCACCACATCTCTTCTGTGAAATTACCAAGTTCCTATGGACCATAAAAGTACTCAAATACCCCCCTATGAAGTGGCTCCTTTGTTTCTTTGATCTCTGGCCCTTTGTACACTGTCTGGATAATCTCATACTAACTCTCTGGAGCTGTGAATTTATAGATCAAAAACTACTGATGCGGACAGCCATGCGTTTAATCAAGACACCAGAAATACAAGCAGACAGGCAGGATGCTTATTTTGGCAGTTCCCTAATTTGGGCTCTTGAGTAGAGGAAAAAAAAAAAAAACAACTATCTCAAGTCTATTCCTTTACACAAGGTTTTTCTGTTTCTCAACTTTCACTGTCCGAATCAAAATAGAATTCCTTTCTATTTTTAATCCTCTTTCAACAAAGTGAAAGTTGGATTTACACATCAGGTCTTTGTCTTTTATCCATCAACACCTCAGTTGCAAGCAAACAGCATGGCCTGTTGTTTGAAGTGGGCTAACCCTTCTGACTTTCCTCACACCTACTTTGCATGTATTTATCACAAAAGTTTGAATGAGGGCAAATGATCTGAAGAGGGGGTACTGCCTGATTTTCTGGCTGACCTTGGCAATTGCTTGGATTCTTTTCTTAGAGGATGTGATATAGTTATTAAATATAGTAATCTACTTTTTAAAGAACAATAATATTGTTAATTAAAAAAAAATCTATGTGATCTGTTTTATCCAAAAATAAAAAAAGTATTCAAATAATTTTTTTTTCCTTAGTCTGTGTTATGACAGTATTCCACAGGCTGGGTAATTTATAAACAACAGAAATTTCTTTCTGGAGGCTGGAAGGTCCAATATCAAGGCACAGGCAGTTTTATTGTCTGGTGAGGGTCCTGTCTCTGCTTCCAAAGTGGTGCCTTCAACACTGCATCCCCACATGGTGAAAGGTGGAAGAGCCAAAGGAATGACTTCCCTCTGCCAAGCCATTCACAAGGTCACCCAGTCCCTCTCCCATGAGAGAAGAGCCTTCTTTCCCCAACACCACCACATTGGCAACACCTGAATTTGGGAGGAGATACATTCAAGACCACAGCTTTGTAGATTATTGATTGGGAGAGGCATTTAGAGTCCCAGCACCAAAAATAGCAGAATTTGTTAGTAAAGTGGAATATTTCACTCAGGATTTGTTTTAGTCAGCTTTTTTGTTGCTAAGGATCTTACCAGAACAATTGTAGAGGAGGGAAAGTTTATTTGAAGGCTCACGGTTTTAGAGGTCTCAGTCCATATACAGCCTGCTCCAGGGCTCCAGTGAGGCTAACCGTCATGGTGGAAGAGTGTGGAGGCAGGAACCAGCTCACATGATGATCAGAAAGTGGAAAGAGAGAAACTCCACTCTCTAGGTTCAAAATATATACCCCATAGCCACGCCCCCAATGAGCCACTTCCTCCAGCCACACCCCCACTTGCCTCCAGTTACCAGTTACCACTCAGTTAATCCTATCAGGGATTAATTCACTGAGTAGGTTAAAACTATGACCCAATCATTTCTCCTCCAAACCTTCTTGCTTTGTATTTTGCACCTGAGCTTTTGGGGGGACTACTCTTTAGTTTTATAGTTCATAGATAGCATTTTCTTGTTGTGTCCTCACATGGTGGCAGCAGCAAGGTAGCTCTCTGGTGCCTACTTTAGAAAGGAACTAATCCAAATCATGAAGTCTCCACCCTCATGACCTAACCACCTCCTGAGGCCCTAACTTTTATTACTATCACATTAGTGAGTTTTTCAACATCTGAATTTTGAGGGAGACATAAACATTCAGACCATATCAATGTGTCATCTCTCAGTTTCACTGAGAGATGACATAGCTGGGTCATTGTCTGAGGAATCCTTGAATTGCTACCTTTAGCCTTCCTCTTGGACTAGTCTGAGCCCCAGTGGAGAAACCCAGGGGAAGAACTTCAGATCTCCCACCTAGAAAGTCTGGCTGCCAGTGCCTTAAAGCCAAGTGTGGTAAGACTTAGGACTCAATATTCAAAACACATTCACATTCTTCATGCTTGGTACTGTAGCCCACATTCAGCTGTAGCTGATGACCCTTAGCCCAGAGATGCTGTTTTACAATCTCGGAAGATTGTAAAGGCACAGGGTAGCCATGGGGTGGAAAAAAAGATTCAACTATCCACTTATTAGTCTTCTAGAAATCCTCCTGCTTAAATATTCCTCCCACTTTTATTTTTATTTCCAGAGGTATCTGATCCTTCTAATTGCTAGCCATTTAAGTGTTTCTGCAACACAAATCACTTTAGTTCTTGGCTTTCCCCTCGCTAATTTAAGATTCCACTTTCTCTGGACTGCTAACAATGATCACCAATCAGTCTGCTTCATGAATTCCTAAATGTCATTGATTTTTTTTTTTTTACTTTCCTGCTTTCTAGCTTGTCAGTTTATGACTTTAAAATTTTTTTTCTAGCATGCACTCAGCACTTAAAAAATAATTTTTAAAACTATATGTTAATAATCTAACGTATTTATTTTCAGGAAGGAGCAAGACTAAGTGCACGTTCCCTTTTACTGGGAATCCTCAGATTATTTTCTTTTAACTCTGAGGAGACTGGTGAATAAAAAGGAATTTAATCGGGGCTGGGGTTGTAGCTCAGTGGTAGAGCACTTGCCTACCATGTGTGAGGCAGCGGGTTCAATCCTCAGCACCACATACAAATAATTAAATAAATAAAATAGAGATGTTGTATCCATCTACAACTAAAAAATAAAATATAAGTTTTCAACTCATCTAAGTAAATACCAACGTGTAAAATTCTAGGAACATATGGTAAAACTATGTTTGTTTTACTTTTTAAAAAACTGCCAAACTCATCTGGGAACAGTGGCACATGCCTGACATCCAGTGTCTCAGGAGGTGGAGGCAGGAGGATTCCAAGTTCAAGGCCAGCCTCAGCAATTTAGCAAGAACCTGTCTCAAAAAGAAAAAGGGAGTGTGGGGGGAGGCAGCTGGTGATGTAGCTCAGTGGTAGAGTGCCCCTGGGTTAAATTCCCAGTATTAAAAAAAAAAACAACTGGGGCTGGGGTTGTAGCTCAGTGGCAGAGCGCTTGCCTACCATGTGTGAGACACTGGGTTTGAGCCTCAGCACCACATAAAAATAAATAAATAAAATAAAGGTATTGTGTCCATCTATAACTAAAAAAAAAAATTTTTTTTAAACTGCCAGGCTGGGGCTATAGCTCAGTGGTAGAGTGCTTGCCTAGTATGAGTGAGGCACTGGGTTCTATCCTCAGCACCACATATAAATAATAAATGAATAAAACAAAGATCCATAAACAACTAAAAAAAAATTTTTTAAACTGCCAAACTTGGGCTGGGGTTGTTGCTTAGTGGTAGAGCATATGCCTAGCATGTGTGAGGCACTGGGTTCAATTCTCAGCACCACATATAAATAAATGAATACAAAATAATAGGTCTATCAACATCAAAAAAAAGTATTTTAAAAAAACCTGCCAAACTCTTTCAAAGTAGCTGCACTGTTTTTGCATTCCCCATGGCAATGAATGAGAGCTCTGTCACTCCACATCCTGGCCAGCATCTGGTATTGTCAATATTTTGAATTTTAGCCATTTTAGTAGGTGTGTAGGTATCTTGATCTTGTTTTAATTTGCTGCTGACACACAACCTTGAGCTTATTTCACATCCTTATTCTCCATTTCCATATGTTCTTTGGTGAGTAGTCATTTATACCTTTTGCCCATTTTTAAAGTGGGTTGTTTTCCTGTTGTTGAATCTTATGAGTTGTGTGGAGGGGTAGTGAGAATATCTTTGACGGACTCAAAGTACCACCTTTTTAGTTAAATTAAAACTTTCATGTTGATATTCTGGGCAAAAAGGTAACAATGGAAAGGAGAACTGTATTATATCAGAGAAATTGAAAACGAAATGCTAGCCAGTGTGGATTCACTTCTGTTTAAAGACGTAAGAAGGAACCAAAGTAGGAGAGCAGCATGATATACTATTTTTAAGACAAATTAGGTAAAGAGCCAATTAACCTTTTAAAAACTAAAAATATCACCACTGAAATAAAAACCCAAAGGACAAATTATGTAATGCAGCTGATACTTACCTATTAAAAGGATTTCATGACCATGTCACAGGATTGCTTGGTAAATCTTAAAAGAATGTATTTTAATCTGACTTTTTGGTTGTACACAGTGGAAGTCACATCTACCTGATTCAAATAGAAAAGGGATTTATTGAATGGATATTGGGTGGCTCTCAGAACTGCGTGGAGAACTAGAGGACCAGAGTCTGAACTGCAGAGTCTTATGTGATGTTCACAATAGCACTCAAACTGGTTCAGTAGGGGCACCACTCCTGCTGACACAAAGCCCAATTCTGGTAACTTGTACTACCAATACCACTAACACTAGACACGAGGTCATCCACAGGCAAATTTGTCACATGTTCTGCAGGAAGTCAATCTTTCTGCAATAGCTCATGCCTCTAGAGAAAGTTACTGCTGGTCCCCTCCCCACAAGCACCTGCTGTGTAGCTTCAGGTGGGTACCTCTGTTAGTTGCCATAAATGCAAACAAAGGAGGCTGGAAGGAATGTGAGATTTTCAGCCCCTCTGATGGGAGACAGGAACCCTGTACATGTACAAAAGGAGCTTCATATACCGGAAAGGCAAAAACAAAAGGGCAAATGTTACTATGATTCACTTTTTTCATAATTTTTATGAGTGTATATTGGTCATACATATTAATGGTTTCATGTGATATTTCCACATACACAACATTGTACACTAAGTCCAACCTCCTCTTACCACCCCATCCCCTTCACCCTTGCTAATGCCTGTAATCATTATTCTCCTTTCACCTCAATGTGTTTAGCTTCCAATATATGAGAAAGAACATGAGGTACTTGTCTTTCTGTATCTGTCTTACTTTGCTTAACATAATGTCCTCAAGTTCCATCCATTTTACTACAAATGGCAGGATTGCATTCTTCTTTATGCTTGCATAATACTCTGTTGTGTGTATATATACCACTTTTTCTGTAAGAGGCCCACTTCTTATAATTGCCCAACCAAAGCAAACATACTTCCCGCCCTAATACCACCAAGTACTCCTGCTGGATACATTTCTACATATCCTTCAACAATTGAAATGCACCATCTCCCCAAAATGGGGACATCATCAGTCAATGCAGGGATTGGTAAATAGTGGCACACTAATTTTGTATAGTTTTTATAAATGAAGTTGTGTGGTAACACAGCCACACTCATTTGTTTACACACTACTCATGGCTGCTTTGTTCTACAGTAGCAAAGTTGAATGATTACAACAGAAACTGTTTCACAAAGTCTAAAATACTTACTCCCTGTCCATTTACAGAAAAAGTTCACCAACTGGGCTGGGATTGTGGCTCAGTGGTAGAGCGCTTGCCTTGCATGCGTGAGGCACTGGGTTCAATCCTCAGCACCACATAAAAATAAATCAATAAAGATATTGTGTCCACCTACAACTAAAAAATATTTAAAAAAAGAAAAAAAGAAAAAAGGAAAAAGTTCACCAACTGCTACAGTTTGGATCCTGAGTGTCTCCATAGGTCCATGTAGTAAAGTCTTGCTCCCCAGGGTGGCACTATTGGGAGGTGGTGGAGTCTTTAGAGGATGGGCCCCTGTGGGAAGTATTTAGGTCACTGGGTATACCCTTGAAGGGCCTCTGCCTTCTTTCTTTTGTCCCAGCTATAAGGCAAGCAGTTCTGTTCTGCCATATATTCTCCACCATCTCGTTACCACCCTCAGAGGCCTAAAAACAATGGGTCTGACAAACTGTGCACTGGAACTTATAAAACTTTGAGCCAAAATAAATTTTTTGTCTTTATAAATTGATTATCACAGGTATTTGTTATAGCAGCAGAAAACCAACTAACACAGTAGACGCTGGATCGATTCATTGAGCTTCAACTCTTTGATCCCTGTGTAATATCTATTATTCCTCTAATCCTATATTGTCCCATCACAATGCTTTGTAACTTATAGACTAAACTGTAATTACAAATACCAATTATACATCCAATTTAAGAGAGTGGAGAAAATATAAAGAATAACATAATTGTGAAAGATAAATATATACATTTATTCCTTAATTCAACAAGTATGTGTTGAGCATTTGCTATGTATTAGGCACTCTTCTATGCACTGAAGTTACAGCAATGAACAAATATTCTATCAGAAGTGATAGGCAATATATATCACTTAGTGACAAGGAGAAAAATAGGGTGAGGGAAGTGTATAGGAGAACAGGAGAGTTGTGATTTTAGACGGGGTAATCAGAGAAGGTCTTGTTGAGACATTGACATTTAAGTAAAGTCTTACTAGAGAAGATAAGATGAGATATACAGATAGCCTGGGAGGAACAATTAAGAGAGCACCAAGTACAGAGGCCCTGAGAAGAATAGCAGTGACAGTGAGAGTGGTTGAATACAATATCAGAAGAGTAAGAAGGGGCCAGGTGTGGTGGAACACACCTGTAATCCTAGTAAGTCAGGAGGCTGAAACAAGAGGATCACAAGTTCAAGGCCAGCCTCAGCAACTTAGTGAGGGCCTAAGCAACTTAGTGACACCTTGTCTCAAAGTAAAACATAAAAAGGACTGGACATGTAACTCAATGGTTAACTCTCCTGGGTTCAATACCTAAACACCTCACCCCCTGCAAAAAAAAAAGAAGGGACAGATGAGGTAGTCATAGGATCATTATGAAAATGTTGACTTTGATGTGATACAACAGAGGACAAACTTTAGTTCATTTCCAGGAATCCCAATAGTCTTAACAGTTCTGGCATTGCCCAAAAGTCCACGTTCAAAATCTCATCTGAGACCCATGGCAAACTCTTGCCAAAGGTAAGTCACATGTATCCAGTGACAACGTTGAGTAAATGTTTCATTCCATACAAAGAAGGGATGGGGCCAAAACAACACCAGAATCTAGCTGGACAAACAACTTCTATAGCTCCTTCCAGCATCTGGGGCATGTGGCATGGTCATATTCTCTCCAAAGGGTTTGTGTAGTCCTGGCCCTATGGCCTTACTGGTTGCAGTGCACATGGCCTCACTCTTGGCTTACTTCTGCTTGATTTCTGCAACTTTTCTTCAGTATATATTCCATGTTACTGACATCTCTTAATCTTGGGTTTCTCCACTGCAGCTTCAGCTTCCTTTCTCACATCTTCACATATTCCTCCTTTGGGGGCTGCCTGCAGGAACGCTAACACTGCTACTCTTTGCCTAACCTCCCAGGCCTGCCTTTAAAATCTCAGTGGAAGCCTCTATGAACTACATAACTCTAGCATCCTGCATTCCTGCAGAACCAGCACCATCTCAACAATACCAAGGCCTATCATCAGCTTGTGCAGTAGCCAGGCTTCCTCTGACCATGACTCCAGTGGCCTCTGAGTACGTGGACAATTGAACATGGTTAAACAACTTCCTACTAAGCTACCTCCATGGTCTCTCTCTCTCTCTCTTTTTTTTTTTTTTTTTTTTTTTTTTACAAAGTTATAGTGCTTTCCTTTATTGGATTTCTGAATTTTAAAAAGTGAAAATAAAGCAATTATTAAGTGGTTCAGATAGAAGAAAAGCATCATTACCTGAGTTACCCATCAGGTCTACTCTGACCTGCCCCAGCTCTTCCCAGAACAGCTTCTGGGGATCTGAAAAAACAATTTCCATACTGACTCCACTTAAAGTTCTGCCACATGGGTCAATTAAATTTGAGACCAGTTCTTCTCACATGTACTATATATACACA
>PVHX01011215.1:0-26541 GCA_004024805.1 Geosciurus inauris
AAAACTATTCAAGGTTTTTCCCTAAGGTCAAATATTAATGTACTGGTATATACCAAAGTTTAATCTGTTAAAATGACAAAAATTTCTTAAAACATTAATTCACTCCTAACATTGTGTTTGTTAAGTTTTATTCTCAGAACAACTGGTCTTGGAGAAATTAAGGTTTGTACCACTCTGGTTAAACAGCAACTGGTATTTTACAGTATTGTACTACGTTACAGAATCTAGATTTTCTTTAAGTACTAAACTTGATTAATATAAAAACATCAATGTAATTATGGTGCTATTACTCTTCTTTACATATTAAACATCTTTCAGGTATACAAGTCTTTAAAGTAAAAGATTTAAAGGAACATTTTATCAAGCTGGTGTTCTACAAACTAAAGTTGTCTGTAATGATAAACTTAGACTTATAAAAATGACAAATTTTATTGGAGATTTATTTATATCATTTGATGTTTTGTAACTAAACCTAAACATTTTGTTACCTTTTACACTGAAATATAAAAATGTAAAAGTATTTTTAAAAGATAGTAAAAGCCTGATCTATTTAAAGGTTAATATTGTAGCTGACATTCCTATAGACTCAGAAACTGTCAAAATAACTCCAAAGTAGGCAAAACTTCAGTTCACTTAAAGTTGTATATCTCAAACAGGGGATATGGATATGTAACCCAGATTAAGCCATTTATAGACAGATAGTAAATAAAAAGGTAAAAATAACTATAAAGTTATAAACATTAAGTTAAAGCCCAGTACTCTTTAAGACTGGTAAGACTGGCTTGCTAGAGGTTTAAGACCAAGGTTTAAATATTAAGGTTAAAATAAGGGGCCTAAGAAAGCCAATATATGGCTCTTGTCCTCTGAGTCAGCCTGAACCCTGGAAAAAGGGGAAGAGCTTTACAACTCTGAGCCACTTAACCTCCCGATCAGGGAGATTAATGAGACCACTAGAAAACAGAAAGCCAATCAGTGTGCATACTACAAAAGAGGAGGGTCACTGGAAAGGGGAGACATCGCTGATGCATCCAAGGGAAGCCACACGGTCAGTGAGACCTTGACTCATCCTAGCGCAGATGACACTAACAGTACTAAGAGGCTGCTCACGAGTTTCCCAAGAGTGTCCCACAGCACTCAGCTGACTCTTAACAATAAATAAAAACAAGGTCTATTTGACTATTTTGCTCTTGAACACCTAGCAAAAACAGTTAAAACCACAACACAACCATTCCTGGGCATTTAAAAAAATAATAATAATTATTTGTAACTTAAGATGTACACTTGGGTTAGCCCCTCAAGAATAAGTAAGACTGAAGACAATAAAAGATTTATAAACAAGAGTGCCTGATAATTATCAAAAAAATCTGTCAGAATCAAAAGTTATTAGTCAACTCAAAGCCTACAGATCTTCCTAACCTCCAACATAGGTAGGCTTAGTCAATGTTTGCTAATATATGTTTACTAGTATGATTCTCTAGCCCTAAGTAACTTACTAAGTGTTGGATATACATTTCTGATAACTCTGACAATATATAGAGCTACATATATAGAAGATTTACATATATACAATATAGAAGATTTACATTCCCAAATAAATGCCTTATTAGACTTTGTTAGGCCTTGTTATGGGGATAACTTCTTAGTTCTTGCACCTGCTGGATTATTGCACTTGAGGGATTATTGATTTCTATTATCTTCATGATATTCACTGACATGTTCCAGATGCTACAACATTTATTACGTATTGATCTCATTTCAGTGCTCATGTCTTTTGTTTCTCTCATAGAAGCACCACCTCCAGATGAATTTATAACCTGTACTTCCTGAATCAGACTTTCATCATGGACCCCTTGACCCAATTTATAAAAGGGACTCCAAACTGCTTGCCTCACTGCACATCGCCCCCTCTCAGCTCGAAGCAGCAAGAGTGGTCGTCGCACTTTTCCTTACAGCAGTAGGAGTTCCCTAAAATTAGAGGGAAAATACAATCAATGTAAATGTGTAATTGGGTCAGTTCACAAAATGGAAACTGGTTTGGGTCCAAAAAAAAATGTTGTAAGATATGAGCTGCTAAAACAACATATTCTGTCAGTCCAACCCCCACCTCTAATCAGACAAAACTTAATGTTACTCAGGACTATTGGTTAATTTCTATGTGGCTCCAGAAGACATTTAGTTTGCCTGTTTATCAGAAATAACTCTGCATCAATGCCTGGTATTTTTAAAATAATATGTCAAAGAAACTTTGTGTTCTAGTACACATTTTGCCACAAATATATTAGTATGGAAAAGACTGTTGTTAATGGGACTAGGATTAGCAGGATATCTGCTATTTCAAGCCCCCTCATACTTTTGCTTTTGGGATTTCTAGTAGACCCCTGCATTATTAACTGTCTAGTTAACTATATAAGACAAAAAATTAGTACTGTTAAACTCATGGTACTTGGGTCCCACTATAAACCCTCCTGATAGATGATAACGAGTCAAAGGTTTGACTCTATTCACTAGAAAAGGGGGGAATGTAAAATTCAAACTCAAAATGGAGTCACTCTGGCTCAGGCCTGCATGTATCTGCTGATCTGCTCTTTGTGCTTCTGTGATTAATGCTTTGCTATGCTTGCTTCTCACGGATGGCGGGGGGGGGGCGGAAACCACAGGCTACCAGACCCCCTGGCCAGTTACCTAAAGTTCCAGGAACTGAAAGGGGACATAGGAGGCACTGTCACGGTTGAACTGTAAGTAACTATAGATTGAATATCGGCCAAATCCTGTTGTTCTGAGTCACGTAGCTAGCCACCCTATAATAACCTTCTGAAACCCTCTCTGAAGGAAAGGAGAGCTGACCCCAATCGATTGGCCTGTGTGCCTATTTCCTCAATAAACTTTGCTGCTTCTGCAGAGTTGTCTGGGCTGCACTTCATGGGGAGAGGTGCGGGTTGGATGCAACACTTGGTTCAGGCTAAGGAAGATCTATCTAATAATTAGAGCTGCCTACACATGAAATGGACTGTCATGGAAATTAAAGGGCCTCAAATAGCTGGGGAAGATCAAGCATATGCTGATCAACGATTTGATGGAGCCTGTTGAGAAAGGTTGAGTCCTAAATCAGATTTCCTTAGAAGCAGACGCTGAGGTGGGGATTCAGATGCACATGGATTATCTGGAGTGTCTTATAAGGAAAGCAGGTGGGGCAGAATAAAGAGCAGAACGTGTCACCACAGGTGAAGGCTGGTCTTGGTCTGATGCCACAGGGAGCTGTGTAACATGAATCACACCACATAATTATACCATTTGAGGCAAGGGGAGGGGCTGCATTTTATACCCCTGTATCATTCTTTGGTCCTGTTGAGTGTATCCTTCTGGATGAGGAGGCTCTCACTGGCCTACAGCAGGTCTGCAGAGAAGCATGCTACTGAGAACCATTACATTTCAATACCCACTGCAGCTGGGAGTGGGTCCTCCCACCTGGTGAAGGGCACCTTGGTGATTAGCTTCCAAATATAGTTTAAGAGGGTAGTCGCTGAATGTTCCTTTCTATTTGAAGATGATTATTGGGACCTGAGTTTCTATAATTCATGTCTTGAATTCACTTTTTACAAATGATCAAGGCCATTTTTCTTTTTATTGTCTAGTACTGTGTCCCTGGCAGATGGAACTCTTAAAAATATCTTTTCTGAGATTCTGAGAAGCTCCTCTAACAGTTTATGAATTTTACATCATGTAGGGAAAGATCTAGGTTTTGGGAAGACTGAGGTTTATTTTATTTTGGAAGCCATCTTTATGAGAAAAAATACAAAATTATTAATGCAAAATGCTCACAGGCCCCACAAAGGGTACTCTGAACAAGAGAAGATCCTCAATGAACCCTTGAGTTTTACTAGATACAACATCAATACACACCTGTCTGCATTAATTATTGTCATATCAATTGAACACTATGCTATTAATAATTTAATTTTTAAAATGGACTCATTTAAAATCAAACTAATTCTAAATAATAATTTTGGTAAAATCACAATTTTAAGCTCAGAAATGTTATACTTGAAATCATCTCATGTTTAACTAAGAGTAAACATGTCTCCTTTTGGCTTGGGTTTAGTAAACAGTCTTGGGAGCTCTCTTCTCTGCCCTGGGCTTGCTCTTCCAGGAAGGAAAGGGAAAGGTCATTGAAAGACAGCTTAGTTGAAGCCTCTGACATAGTACTTTATTCAGATCCATCTTTCAAAACATTTTTATACAATCTCAGCTGATGCTCACATCAGCCCTGAGTGGGTACAGAGGTGGGAAAAGTAGGTGTTATTGCTACTCACTCATTTGGCTCTGAGAAGATCAAATAGCTACTAATGAAATGGAAACTTAAGCTTCAGACTTCAGAGCATGAACATTTTCACTACCTTCTGCTTCCCTGCTATGTTTAACATCAGTGAGCTTCAACTTAAAGGTGAGAAATCCCAATGATCAGAAAGGTCTTCTTGCTAGAGCTCTATAACTGTTAAAACAGGGAAGGATCCATCATAGGGAATCACTAAATGTGTGACTTTAAGCAGCAACTTAATCACTGTGCCTTAGTCTCTTCATCTGTAGCATGGGTATTCAATAAAATTATCTAAAGAAAACTACTTCTTAGCACAATGCCTGGAATATGGTAAGTTAGCTATTCTAACTTTTATTACTTTATTGTGACTATTACTCATTAGTAGTAATATTAGAATTATTTTTAAAAGCCTGGTTTACTAAATTTTGAGGCCAAGATAAAAGGTATTCATGCAAATAGTCACTTCCTTTTACAGAGCACATTGTAAGGAAATAATAACACATTAAATGATGTAAAACACTTTGCAAGTTAAATTATTGTTAAAAATATGAAATACAATGATACATATATTAACATGAGCAATAAAGAGTGCCCATAATTAAAACTTCATTATGCTCAACCAAATAGAGGTATTTGATGCTTCAGCATCTGAATTTGTAAGTGTGTGCACATATGTGTGTGTGTGTCTTTAGTGCAAGTCAGTGAGCACCTATTGAACTTGGAAGAATAAGCATCTTTAGCACAGGCATGAAAAAAGCTCCAGGTCAGTATAATTCTATCACTTGAGTAGAATGAAGTCAGGACTGGGGGAAAGAGAGGCCCCAACCAAGAGAGCTTCAAAGATGAAATCAGGATGTCAGTGTAGAATCTTTTGACTCTTGGATTCTTTATTTCTGCATCTCTTCATACAAATATGGGCTTTTCCGTCTTTTATGTGGATATAGCTCCTAAAATATTTTGTTATAGTTTGATTTATCTTTAAGAAATTAATTTATAAGCTTGGAGAATGGACAGGAAATCTAATAGAAAATGCTGCCAACCCCACTGTTCAATCCAGGCAGTTTTCACCCCATTTCCTCAGTCAAGGAGAATGGTTCAACCTGTCCCATACCATTCTAGCACATTTTCTAGTCTGAAAGTCTCCCAATAAGCACATATCTCTAAGCCACATAGAAAAAAAATATATCTTAAAGGTTGGAACACAGACTAGAGAATGGACTTCATGGACCTAAAGATTCTGGAGACTGAAATAGTGAATAGTCTGAAAATATCCTCTAAGAATTGTGGGAGAGAAATGTCAGCTTTAATCCATGTGTATTAAATTCTTATATTTTTATGTTGTTTTAGTATCCATTTTGAGTACAAATTGACTTTCTCGTACCAGAAGCAGGGATTGGTCAACCCTGACGCTGCCTCCAGCTCTCCATCTCCTTCTAATTCCTCAAGGTGGCTGATCCAGATATGGCCCTATATGACCACCTCCTGGAGACCACTTACCCAGAGGATAGCCAGATGCAACCTACTGGACCTCCAACCTGGACCCTCAGCTGACCTGCACATCCCGCATGGACTGTGCAGATATGCACAGTGAACACCTCTTGGTCACAGGGTGACCGCTTAGAACTGATGCCCACTTGCTTTAAACCCACCAATTAAAACTCTCTACTGGAAATGCTTGGGAAATAGGTAGGTTCAACGAGGTGCTCTCTCTCTATTCCCCCCTTCTTTTTCTCCTTGCCCATGTACCCTAATATCCATTTGTGTGGTCCCCAGGCATTGAATGTACCCCCTCAGTATCTACAGGTAATAAAAGCTTTATTTGTATATTGTACCTCTCTTAATCACTGAAGGGGTGCTCTCTATCTTAAAATCCTAAATTAAAACACCTAGTTTTCATCTTTCAGTTCTTTCTTTCCCATTTTATGTACTGAAGAGGGTAATATGTGGCCCATAATTCATTTAACCATTTTTCTATTCAATATGATTCAGCATCTACATACAATACACCAGGCAGTCAATGAGAAATAACAAAGACATGAAAATGCTTCCTTCTGCCTCCAGACACATACCAAAAAAGTCAATGCTAAAATTAGCCTGGCACAGTGGCACATGCCTGTAATCCCAGCAGCTCAGGAGGCTGAGGCAAGAGGATCAGGAGATCAAGGCCAGCCTCAGCAAAAGCGAGGCACTAAGCAACTCAGTGAGACCCTGTCTCTATATAAAAACACAAAATATGGCTGGGGATGTGGCTCAGCAGTTGAGTGCCCCTGAATTCAATGCCCAGTACCCATCCCCCCACAAAATCAATGCTAAAATTAAGATTTGTATACTTTTCTTGGTCTACAAATTCCAGAATATCAAGGTATATTCCAGTTTCCTCACCAGGCATTAGCTTCCATGGTAGATCCACGCATTGGCATTATAGTTTACAGTTAAAAATCAAATTAGGGCCAACAATCTAAGACCTGGGCTTCCTCTGATAGTTAATTGAGTTACATTTCTGACCTATGCTCAGGCTAGAATGTTATTTATGTTATTTACAACAAATATCACCTTCTAGAGTCATGGTAACTCACAACATTTTAGAGTGCTATTAGCATGGCACAAAGCTGAGAGATCACTGTGTATAATTATAGTGGATATCTGGTTCACTGACTTCCTTTCTCTCTGCCATTGTAAATCTTGATAATCACTCATGGTACTATTTCCCAGTGTGGTGCCTCAGAGTTATTTTCCATATTGTACTGCAGGTCTTCCCTAATTTGATTCCAACAATGAAAAAAGGTGAGGCCCAGGAAGCAAAATTGTATACCCCAAATCTCAGTGGCAGCCAGAGTCAGAGCTGGGGTTGGAATTTGCATGTTCTTGATTTCCACCCAGGAGCTCTATACTCAACCACATGTCAACATTTAAGTTTTAATTCCAAGTGGGAAGAGTACTATGCCTTGTATTACTTAGGCTACCACATGATTGACAGTGCAAGCAAGAGCAGAAACATCGAGGTTCTCTTGTCTCAACAGGATAAAGCTGGCAATCTTTGTTTCTGCAAGGGTTGCGTTATACTTTATGTTCACTTAAGTTTGATCAGGCTTTTTGTTTGTGTGACCCAGTTCTAATTTATAGCTCAACCGTGTCCATCCTTTACCAGGGTGTACTGCTTTTCTGTTTGCATTTCCATCTCTAAGTCTCCATGTTAAGAGACTTGTAAGAAATCTGAGGTCTAGAAGGGTAAAAATAGTTTCCCAATGCTACCCAGGGCTCAGACTAAAATTTGATCTTCTGACACCTTGTTTGCCCTATCTAACTGGCCTAGGCGTTTGCCACTGCTCATAAACTGTTATAAGCATTTAAACTTGCGTAGGTTTTACTTTAAATAGGAAAATTAGAGTTCTCTTTATTGCAGACAGCCGACAAAGAACCCTCAAGTTAGGTGATATCAGATGAAGGTAGGATCATGTCTACCTTTTGGGGGTAGGTGATCACACGCAGTCAGTGGGCAATGTTACAAACAAGTGGAAACCTATTGATAACAACTGAGTGTGATTAAGATATGACTTTAGGAATGTCTTTAGAGGTCTAATCTATGAAGATAAATCCCCTGGCTTGAAATTTTATAAAATCAGAATCAAGTAGTTTAGATAAAATGTTTGAGATACATAAATCTGTTCCAAGGTTTTCATAATTGCATCCACAGACAATATGCATATGCCACAGGCAAAGGGCTGTGATCAACTCTTATGTTTGTTTATGAAGGGCAGAAGAGTGCCCCCAAAGCTGCTTAACCAAATGAGACATTTGTCTTTTTTAATAGTAAATTCGCCTGTATGTCATAGAACAAAGGTGAAGCCATGGATTGCTGTAAACCATACAAAGCCCCGAACTGAGGCTTCATTACTTCTCCCAAAGGAAGATGCTACAAGCACTTTTACCCTGCTCCTAGAGCTGATGCTAGCCATGGGCATGCAAGGTATCTTGTCCATGCATGACCAATCAGTTTCCCAGAGGACTCTGTGGTGTAGCGTGCTCTAGAGGAAGCAGACAGAGATGAATCACGGTGCTCAGCAGTGAATCAGTCATGATTCATATTAACTAAATGAAAAGGTTGAGAGGGGGAAAAAGAATCTAAAACCTAAAACCACACACAAACTCACACATCAGAAATTATTCCCCTGTGCATGCCAGGGTAACTTCTGCTTTTTTCAAAGTGCAAAGAAGAAAAAGAAAAGCAACTTTTCAAAACAGAGCCTAATAAATCTATCGATGGCAAAACAGAACAAGCGTAATGCCACAGGTAGTTGTACAAAGAAGTGAATTATTTTCGGTGAAGCTGGTGTTTGTCATAAGAAAAAAGGAGCCAATGTAGTAGTTTTGCCCAATCTCAAATATTCCTTTGTATACCTTCTTTCATTTTCATTGAATATTATCAAACTTAAAATTTTTAACTTTTGCCTAAATTACTTTTCCTTTGTGAATAGAATTCTTTTTTACTTTTGCCTAAATTACTTTTCCTTTGTGAACAGAATTCTTGCCTAATTGTAGGCCTTCTCTCAACTAGCATAGTTTGATTTCTCAGTAACGAATTATCTAGGAATCCTCAATAAAGGAGTAAAATTAGGCTCAGCAGAATCAAATAAAAAAGCAAATGAAAAAATAAATACATAACAAACCAAAAGCAAGCTTCGAAGTTATTGGGATCAGTCACTCTGAAACCTGAAATCTGACATGACTAACTTTACAAAACATACTATGAAGTTAATATTTGGTTATTCTGGCACCAGCGATGGACAAGTGGATGTTAAAATTGGTATAGAGCAAGGATTGAATGACTTTAACAGTGAGGGGTGGGATGGGGAGGCTTTGGGTAGATGTCTTGGGTGGGAGAAGCTGTTGTGAGTGGTCATTATGGTAATTACTAGTGATATCAAGAAACAAATATATCACCTTCTGGGAGAAGGTCATTTTAATGAGTGAAGAGGCAGACTCAGAGCCGGGCGCGGTGGCTCACGCTTGTAATCCCAGCACTTAGGGAGGCTGAGACAGGAGAATCGTGAGTTCAAAGCCAGCCTCAGGAATGGCGAGGCGCTAAGCAACTCAGTGAGACCCTGTCTCTACATAAAACACAAAATAGGGCTGGGGGTGTGGCTCAGTGGTTGAGTACCCCTGAGTTCAATCCCTGGTACCAAAAAAAAAAAAGAGGCAGACTCAGGCTTGTGGAAGAACTGAATAGGAGAAAGAGGGAGGAAGGACAGAGTAAGTGTGCCATATGGTCACCATGTATGCAAATGCTTCAGAGAGCTGGGTCCAAGGCATATAGCTGGTTAGGCTTTAAAGTGAATTATTATTATTATTATTATTATTATTATTACTATTATTATTATTGGTACCGGGGATTAAACTCAGGGGCACTCAGCTACTGAGCCACATCCCCAGACCTATTTTGTATTTTATTTAGAGACAGGGTGTCATTGAGTTGCTTAGCCCCTCACTTTTTGCTGAGGCTGGCTTTGAACTTGCAATCTTCCTATCTTAGCCTCCCGAGTCACTGGGATTACAGGCTTGTGCCACTGCGCCTGGCAAAGTGAATTATTTTTGTTTGATGTTTTCCACATATGGGAATCTTTTTTTAAAAAATATTTTATTAGTTGTTGATGGACCTTTATTTATTTATAATGTGATGCTGAGAATTGATCCCAGGGCCTCACACATGCTAGACAAGCACTTTACCACTGAGCCACAGCCCCAACCCTATATGGGAGTCTTCTCTGGCCAAGCAACCCAAGTCAGTAAAACCTTTACTTTGTATTTTACTGTGTGACTTCTCAAACACACATTTGCCTTCTAGTTGCCAATAAAAACATAACAAAACACCACCAGAAACAGTAATTTGGTCTCAAGTATTGGGTCTCCACATCCTGCATTTAATAATACTATTTTTTCAGTTCTTACCTACTTAGCACATTTTGCCACTTATTAGACATGAAGAGATTATTTATCATCTAAATGACCCATCTGGAAGGCATGTTATAAACATGTCTGACTTTCTATAGTTTATCTGTCTCATATTTCCAAATTTCAAAATTCCTAAAATATGTTGAGACCACATCCCAGATAATAAAAACATATTATTTTCTGGTTGAAAATTTTCAACATTTGGTTATAAAATTATACAATTAAAGTTTGTTATTGAAACATTAGATAATACAGATTTTAAAAGCTACAGGTCTATTTGTTAATTAACAAATTTAAGGATATCTTTGCAGAAGGTTTATGTAACCATCTGTCTCTACCTCTTTGTTGTGTTTTATTTTATTTTGTAATATTTATTACAACCTGAAATATATTGTGTATTTATTTGCTTTATTAGTATCATTCATTTCTCTCTCTCTCTCTCTCTCTCTCTCTCTATATATATATATATATATATATATATTTTTTTTTTTTTTGGTTTGTTTTGGGTTTTTTTTTGGTCCTGGGGATTGAACCCAGGGCCTTGTGCAGGTGAGGCAAGCACTCTACCAACTGAGCTATATCCTCAGCCCCAGTATCATTCCTTTCTTCTCTCTCCTCTCCTCTCTTTGCTAACTTTCATTCACTGCTAAATGCCTCCCCTCAGCCTCATGTAGTGCCTGGGCATTGTAGGTGTCTATAAGGATTTCATAAAGGAATGAAAGAATGAACAGTTTGTGATCACTAAATATTTAAAAAATTGAAAGCCAGTTAGGAAAAGCTTCCTGATCTTAAATGAGGAGATGACAAATGGATCAGACATCTTTCCTTTCCACATCATTTTTTTGTTTTATCTGTGATTGGTTGATTAGTCCATTAATTTCTGTTAGAACTCAACAAATCAGCTACAATCATGTATTTGGCTCACTTATTCTATGAAAAATAGTAGAAGGAGTAGGTTTGGTGGCAAGTGTGAGAGAGGACCCTTAGAAATGGGGCTGATTTTGCTGGTGGCCACGCTGGAGTAGAGTGGACTGGAAAGTCCATCAGGGAGCACATGTGTGCCTGTGTTCCTGCTGAATCTCTCCATCCTCACAGTCGAAAAAACACATAGCAGATGATTCTCAATCATACCCAAAGAGAAAAGGTTGAGGAAGTTAAGTAACTTCTGCAGGAACTGAAGAAAGGAAGATAATAATAAGCATTTTCATGTCTTTATCTACCATCTGGACTCTTTAAATCACCAATTTCCCATTCACAGACCAAAACTAGTCAAGGAAGTTTGTCTTGATTTAATAAAGATCCATTGTGCTGTTGCCAGACAATGACTATTTCTGGCAGAAGATTTAAAATCTGATCCTATCTTGCCCTTCCTTTTGATTCTTTTAGTGAATATGCTCACACTATGAAACAGTTCCCCAGAGTGCCGTTCTGGCGGGGGTGGGGAAGTGATGGGTGCTAGAATAGCTTATTAACTTTTGAAAATAATTTTGAACTCACAGGAAAAATTGCAGTGTTCCATAACTCTCAGCACTCAAGAAGAAGAAAAGTAACACAACAGAAAATAAGCAAAAGACATGACCAGACACATCACCAAAGAAGGCACACGAATGACAAGCCTGTGGAAAGATGCTCAGCACCATAGATCATTAGGGAAATGCCAAAACCACTACAAGATGTTACTACATACCTATGACAATGACTAAAGTAAGAGATTGAGGATACCACCTGTTGGAAAACACAGAGAGAAACTGGAACTCTCATACACAGCTGCTGGGGGTAAAAACTGATACATCTTCTTTGGAAAACAGTTTAGCAATTTCATAAAGAAAGAAGCATATACTTACCATATCAACCAGAAACTACTCAAAACAACTATACATAAAGACTTGTACATGGATGTTTACATCAGCATTATTCATAATAATAAAACTAAGCTGGATGCGGTGGTACACACTTGTAATCTTAGCACTTAGGGAAGCTGAGACAGGAGAATCCCAAGTTCAAAGCCAGCCTCAGCAACGGGGTGGTGCTAAGCAACTCAGTGAGACCCTGTCTCTAAATAAAACACAAAATAGGGCTGGGGACGTGGCTCAGTAGTTGAGTACCCCTGAGTTCAATCCCTGGTACCAAACAAACAAACAAACAAACAAACTAAAGAAACTAAAAACAATCCCAATGTCTACCAACTGAAAAATGGATAGGCAAACTGAGATATATTCATACAATGAAACATTAGTCATCAGTTAAAAGGAAACAAACTATAGATATCTTGATAATATTATGTTGAGTTAAAGTAGTCTGGCACTAAAAAACCATCTATTGTATGATTCTATTTACATGAAATTTCGAAAACTGCATAAATTTATTAAATCACTCATATGTGTCTAGCTGGGTAAATTTTATGATATATAAACATACTCAAATAATGCTATTTTTAAAAATGGGAGCATACTCTAAACATTGTTATATACTATGTTTTTTGTCTACTCAAAACTACAACCTGAAGAGAGTTTTACATCAGCTTTCTCTCTTTCTCTCTCTTTTTACTGACTATATAATGGTTGAAGGCACTTAGCTTCTGTTGTGCTCAGTTTTATTATTATTATTATTTTTGGTACCAAGGATTGAACTCAGGGGCACTCAACCACTGAGTCACATCCCTAGCCCTTTTTGTATTTTGTTTAGAGACAGGGTCTCACTGAGCTGCTCAGGGCCTCGCAAAGTTGCTAAGGCTGGCTTTGAACTCATGATCCTCCTGCTTCAGCCTCCCGAGCTGCTAGGATTACAGGCATGTGCCACTGTGCCCAGCCGTGCTCAGTTTTAGAAGGTAAATATTCCTTCCATCCACTCCTCAAAACCTCTTGAGCATTCCGTAGCAGATGCTAAGGGTGCCTCACCAATGTCCCCTCAGCACCCACCATTCCCAGACATATCTAGGGCTTCCCTCCACAGGTCACCATGACTACTCTTCCTGACTCTCTGGGAATAGGAGCATATTTGGATCACTCATGGGGAGTTCATAATGCCAGGGAGTCATTGCCACTTGAAACAGTCCTCACCAAAGAAGGATGGGAGTTGTGGATACCCACCCAGCTCCCTCACTCCTTGAGTGAAACAACTCTGAAATGAAATTATACCATCCCCCAGATGTCCCAGTAGGACTGAGCCCCAGGTGCTCACAGTAGAACCTGCTTATTAGCACTACAGATGCTCCTTAGTTTACAATAGGATCACATTTCATCCATAAGTTGAAAATACCCTAAGTTAAAAATGTATTTAATACACTTATGCTAGCTTAGCAACACAGTCCACTGTACAATATTAGTTGCTTCTCCCTGACTGGGAGCTCTGGCCCACTGCTGCTGCTCAGAATCTCAAGAGTGTTGTAGTGTTGTACTGCACATATTGCTAACCCAGAAAAGGGTAAAAATTCAAAATTTGACATATCATTTCTATTGACTTTTACCCTATCATAAGTCAAGATGTGAGTCAGGAACTATTGGTTGCTTTCCCTTCCCTATCCCACCTTCCTATGTTCCCACAGTCCTTCCTGGAAGGAATTTACCAAATGAATTGCTTGCATCTATATCTTTTTTTAAAAAATGTTTTTTTAAAAATTGTAGATGAACACAATATCTTTATTATATTTATTTTTATGTGGTGCTGAGGTTCGAACCCAGTACCTCACGCATGCGAGGCAAGCACTCTGCCATTGAGCTATAATCCCAGCCACATCTAAATCTTTGTCCCAAGGTCTGCTTTTGGGGGACCTCATAAATAAGATACCACCAAAAAGTGACACTTATTAATTGGCTGATATATTTGGTACTGTCCATTCATTCCCTGTGCATTTATATAGAAGGAAACCACTGAGTACACAGGCATTTTAACAGTATTAATAAGACATATGATTTAATTTGTAATTTAATGAGAATGTTCTATCAGGGCAAATAATGGGGCATCATTAAGGTACTGGTCTTGGGGTCTGTGTTCATTTGCTTGTTTGCTTGGACAATGCATACTGCAGTACAAATAACTTATGAGACATTTAATGGTGCAACGCTTGGGTTTTGTCTGCAGGTCTTCTACACACAGCCAGGAACACAAAGTCATGCCACTCCTAGCATATGCTTTATGACTTAGAACTCACAAAAAACATAACACAGCAAGTCTTTTCCATGCTAACTTGGAAAAAGTCCTGCAAATTTATAGCTGCAAATTCCAACCAATATGAAAGCTTTGCCTTTTCTTCTTCCAGCTAAATTGTATCCATGCCAGATGAGAGCGCCAAGGTATTGAGAGAAGCAAAGAAATGACATTTTTATAGAATTCAAAGCCTTCGCCTGAAATGTAGGAAAACACACATCCATAAAATTGACAATTTAATTCATTCTACTTGCTGCTCTTATTTCATTCTGACAAGCTAGAGCAACTGGTGTGTGCTGATTCTAAGTCGAAGTATTTCGGGCAGCTGCTGGGGTGGTAACAGGTTGGCTTTGTGGGAGAAACAAGTTCAGCAACTCTAAATGCTTCATGAGTCTAAGATGAACAAAGTCATCATACGAGATAAGGTAATTCCTACCTAAGGTCTGAGACAATGAAGAAGTTTCTGAAACCTAAGGGTGTGCAACATTTAATATCATTTTATCCCTCATTAATAACAAATTAAAATATCATTAAGGATTTGGGGTTTTACCCAAAGGGGTCAATGAAACTGGCTTTTAAATTTCACACCATAGTTGCCCAATTTGGTAGAAGGCAGAGGAAACATTGTATACTGCCTTACTAGCCTTAAAGTCAATAGTAAAAACTCTTCCAGCAAAGATGGAATATATTACTCTGTTCCTTGACTTAGGTTTGACCGCGAGACATGCTTTGGCCACTAGAATAATTCAGAAGTGTCTGTGCTAACTTGGAAAAAGTCCTGCAAATTTATAGCTGCAAATTCCTACCAATTCCAAGCCTAGGCTTTGAGAGGCTTCTTGAGTTTCTACTTGTCCTCCTGCTGGACAACAGAAGAGCCTTTAGGGGGCAATTGCCACCAAGTTGGTTTTAGGATGTATTTAGGTATTTCCAACTTTACCTTAGCAAGGAACTGAGCTGGATCTAGGCCAAAAGCAATGTCATCTAGCTGAATCCAGCCTGCATCAGCCAACTCCCAGATGTGTGAGTTACTCAACCAAGATCTGTTGAGCTCAGTCTACATCTGCCTAACCTTGGTCAGCCTTTAGTAACATGAGTTAAATAGACCTTATAATCAAAATTCCCACTGAATTTGGGGGTGGTTGCACAACAAAAAGCTGATGAAGGGGGCAATGAAGGGGTACAAGAAGCCAAAGAAATAATTCAAAATAGACTTACCCTTTTTCCTACCCTGGGCTAATGGGTAGCAAAATATAGATTATAATTATGATGCTCACAATTGCTTTAAAAGTTCCCCATAATCTCTCCCCCAAATAACGTCAACTTTTGTGTCCCTTAGTGGGACGATTCCAAGATGTATTCTATAGCATCAGAGATGCCAGGTGGGACTGAGCCCGTGAGCCTGCACAGTAACCCTCATAGTTGCAGACTGTATGGCCTTGTTCTTCCTTCTTATCTCACTCCCCAACTCACTGTGCTTCTGGGAATCAATGTCCATAAAGACATCTGCACCCCAATTCTTGACCCAAACTAAGATACAGCCTCATTTTTACAAATGAAGACTAACACTCATTGCACACTTGAAATTGTCAGATGCCATTACACATGTGACTTCACTTCTCTGTGCCTCAGTTTTCTCACCTGTAAAATGAAGACAAGAATAGCACACTTCCCTCCCTTGTGTGAAGTAAGAATATGCAATCTGTTTAAGACTTAACTCACAGCAAGCTTTCCATAAATGCTATTTATTTTCAAGCAAGACTTATTTATCCTTACTATCAGCCTTCCAAGTTGCCTCTCTTGTGTTGGAAAGAATGGAATAGGATTGAGAAAAATAAGATGGAGAGAGAGAGAGAGAGAGAGAGAGAGACAGAGAATGACTAGGCAGGAAATACAGTCCTTCATTTAAATCACTTTAACATTCTCAGCCAGCTGATGGCAGCACCCACCTTTCACTAAACAGCACAGAGAACAACAAAAAAAGCATTCTCCATTGATTATATCTAGTGAAAAGCTAGTGCAATGAAGGGAGCAGAAGCCTGGAACCCAGACAACATAAAAGAGGAGTGTCCAGTGGAGGATGTGGGTCAGGTTGCCCCCCACACTCTTCCAACACACAAAACCCATCAGATAAACCAAATGGAGCCTGAAGCTGAGTGGCTGGAAAGGCAGGAAGAAATAGTGCCCTATTAGGCTTGTCAAATTCAGTGAGGGTCTCTTTCCACTGACCCAGCCGTCCAATCTGCCTGCCAATCCCTCATCATTTGCTACCCTTAGCTGACAAGGAGAGAAAAGAATAGCAAAGGAAAAGAAACTTCCTATCACTAAATGTCAACCCTGTTCTGCTGCCCATATCTCAATTTCCCCTTTCACAGACTTGGGAGGTGGAGAAATGGGAGTCACCCATGACTTTTCTATTCTGCATCTATCTCAGTCTCTTTTTGTCATCCTCACTTCTCAATCCTGTGATGTGGTTGATATCACATTATAAACCATGCAAATGGCTTCCTTTCCACCATCTCTATTGTAAAGCTACTAATTCCCTCAGTAAAGTATTTGCATTTTAAGCGGTGTTGCAGGTTGCAGAGATGGCCACATCTCCAGGCTCCCTGTATCCCCACCATTTGTAAAGTGGCTTAGCAGCTCCCCCTATCAAAGGCTGAAAACTGTTTGTCATGTCTTGAATCTGGTCTGGCCTGTCACTTGCTTTGATCAAAAAACGTGACAGCGGTGTCATCATTTTTAAGCCCAGGCCCTAAAGGGCCTTTCATGCTATGCTGCCTCTTTGGGAGATTTGCTACCATGTGGACCAGCTCAAACTAACCTGCTAGAGGATGAAGCCATGCAGAACAGAGATGAGCATTCCCGCCAAGGCCAGCTCCCCACCATCTGGCAGAGAACCAAAGAGGCACAAGGAGCCCAGAAGGCTCAGAGCAGAAGCTCCTGCAGAGCAAGGAGACAAATCAATGGCTATTACTTTAAGCTATAGATTGAGCATCCCTAATATGAAAATCCAGAACTTTTCAGGGCATTACTTTTATTTCGGATTTTTACATTAGGGATACTCAATCAGTAATCTATGCAAGTATGCCAAAATCTAAAAAAAAAACAAAAACCAAAAAACCAACATCTTATACATCCTAAGTATTTCAATAAAAGACTATCCAACTTGTCTTGAGTTTTGAGGAAATTTGTTAGGTATCAAAGCTAATTGACTAGGCAATAAAAATATAATTAAAGAAGTAAACTTAGGACTGGGATATGTTCAGTGGTATAGTACCTAGCATATACTAGGCTCTGGGTTCACAAAAAAAAATTAAGCTTACTTAATTTTTTTTAACTTTTTTAGTTGTAGATGGACACAATGTCTTTATTTTATTGCTTTGTATGTGGTGCTGAGGATCGAACCCAGGGCCTCACACATGTGAGGCAAGCGCTCTACCACTGAGCTACAATCCCAGCCCAACTTACTTAATATTTTGCATGAATTTTCCATTCTTCATAATTTTAAAAAATGTATTATTACATCCTTATGGCTCCTACGGGTATAGTTGAATACTGGATGCTCTGGATATTATAAAGGTAGGATTTGTTCCCAGTTCTCAAGCAATTGCAGTATCATATACACACATACCTAAATAAAAGGTAAGAAACACAGTTCCACAATTTTCCATGAACCAAAGCTGACCAAAAGTTACACCTTTCATATTTCAACAACTCCTAGGAATTTTCTTTTGCTATAATAGAATACCCAAGACTGGATGATTGATTGATTGATTGATTTTGGTATCAGGGTTTGAATCTAGGGGTGCTCAACCACTGAACCACATCCCCAGTCCTTTTCATGTTTTAAGTTGAGACAGGGTCTCACTAAATTGCTTTAAGGCCTCCTTAAATTGCGGAGGCTGGCTCTGAACTTGCTATACTCCTGCCTCCTGAGCTGCTGGGATTATAGGCTTTCACCACTGTGCCAAGCAAGATTGGGTAATTTATAAAGAAAGAAGTTTATTTTGGCTCACAGTTCTGAAAGCCGAAGAGCATGGAGCAGCATCTGCCTGGCTTCTGCTGAGGCCTCAAAGGCAAGTAGGTACAAGTGGAAGGGAGGGGGCAGGCTTACTTTAGAACAACCCACTCTCTCAGTAATCCAGCCAGTGTCCTGAGAGAAAGAGCTCACTCCTGCAAGAAAAGCATTAATCCATTCATGCCTGTCCCAATAATCCCACACCTTTTAAAAGGCCCCAATACTCTTAACACTATCGTTTTGGAACCAAGCCTCAGTGTGAGTTTTGGTGGGGTCAAATGATAGCACATGCCAATGCCAGTTCTCTAGTGGTGCATATCTGTTCTCTCCTTCCTTGAAATTTTTCTACTTGGATAACAACCTAGTGAAATATGGTGTCTTAGAGCCCTGTGGTAGTTCCTGTTATTGTTTAGTTGCATTTTACAGAAGTCATTTATTTATACAAGTCAAACATAAAGATGTTTTATCTAACAGGAAAGACAGAGGAAGTGAGAACGAAATTCTGGGTTTTGTTTAAGTGCATTACGATGGAAACCAAGTCTACAGTATCCCTGAGCAGAAAAAACCAGTCAGGTTTCCTAAGTGACCTAAGCATTGCTAGATTTGTAAACAGAAGTGAAACTTAACTTGAGTTGTTTCCTGTATTTCCAATGTGATAAACAAAATAAGACAAGCGTATGATTTTAAACAAATGTTTTCTTTGCTTTACTTCTACGTCCATCCTATAAAAGCTCTGCCCCTCATGCTCCCCCTTGTTTCCCTTGGTGGAGCTCCAGCACCACTTCTGGTTTGGAACTGTGTGATTCATGAATAGTTGATTGCTCAAACAAACTCTTTAAACTGTTATTGTGCTTTAATTTACTTTTTAACAGCCTCAAAAGACAAACTTTCAACATCAAGATAAGGCTTCAGTATTTATATCTGAAACTCTTCACATCCTTACCTTTTTGTCATCGCTGTCAAGAAAACTCACATTTAATACTCTTTGGCATGTATGTACTATGCACTTATCAATTATCTACTATAGGTCAAGGTCTGTGCTTAAGAAATGAGGTGAGGCATATGAGAGGGAAACCAATCCCTGAACTTCAAAGGTTAAAGAAAGGGATAGAAATGTCACACAATAATTGTTATTTTACAAGATAGAGAAAAGCATATTGTATAACAGGAGCAGGTACCATAGGATCTAAGTTCATGGAGGGAAGATTGACAGCTTCCCAAGAGAAGTTTATGCTTAAGCTAAGGTAGCAGGTATTTAACCAGGGGCCACATTAAGGAAATAGGGTCACAACATATTGTTGAAAGCTAGATCTCTATAGTTTCGTTCTCTTGTTTTATTCCAAAAGAGTTTCCTCTTTGAAAATAGTTGTGTCTGAAGGCATCCAGCTCTCAACCCTGAAGGTACATGGTATTGGAATAGTAATGAATCTCACAAGCTTGAAACTAGGCAGCCCAGGGTTTGAATCTGAGCAACACATTCATTAGTGGTAAGGCCTTGGGTGAGTCACTTCATCTCACTTGACTTTCATTTTGGTACTTGTAATCGAGTATAATGATATTTACCTTCATTGTGTTTCTATGAATTTAAATGAAGAGCCCAAAAGGACAGTGTTTATTTTGTTCGTGACTCTGCCATGGGGGCAGGGTTCAACAGGGACAGATCATCTGGCCCAGACTGTCTCCCCTTCACCAGCATCAATGGGGGTGACTTGGATGTGGGGAAGGTCTGCTACCATCCTACTAAGGCCTCCCTCACATGTCAGTGAGTTGACAGCTGGAACCCCTAATCGTGGCCTCTCTGCAGGGTTCGACTTTCCTCACAACATGGTGGCTGGGTCTCCAGGGCATGCATCCGAAGACCATGAACGAGCCAGGTGGCCGTCACATCGCTCTTGCTGATCTAGGTTCTAAAGTCACTTGGTGTCACTTCTTCCACATTGTATGTGTCAAGGCAGTCACCAAGTCTCTGTCCAGATTCAAGAGGAGAGAAAGTAGACCTCCCCTCCTGATGGGGGAATAGCAAGATTCTGGAAGAGCAGTAATATTATCCTGGCCATTTTCGGAACATATGGTCTTCCATAATGACCCAGACCAATGCCCCTTTGATACTCATTTTAAGGTGGAGATCTACAATTCTATAAGAAAAAACAAAACAAAACAAACAAACAACAACAAAAAACAGATAAAAATGGGTATGGGAAAAAAAGTAATGGAAAATGTAGGAAAAAGGGAGAGAGAGGAATGGAATGGGTGCTATGGTAACAGCTCTGTCCTCAGTTGTCAGCTGGGTTATTTGTGCTCCCATCTCTAAGATGGGGCAACTGCAGTGCCTAGATCACACTGTGTGATGAGAATTAAATGAATGAACCCATTGAAATGTTTGAGCCATGCCTGGCATGTGGTTCATGCTGCTACATGTGGGTAGCTCTACTCTATGTTCTCAGAGCTCCTAACATGTCCTGACCATGGGGCAGCCCTGATGCCACTGCATCATGAACAGAATTCCTCCAACATCTGGAAGCAACTTCCACTGCAACATTCCGAAGCTATGGCACACCAGCTCCCCAATCACATCAACAAGCTTGGAATTAAATAAAATTCCAGAGTACCGTGCACTAGGTACCTACCCCTTCAGGCATCTCTTTTCTCACTTCAGTTCATCACCAATCTCCCCATCATGCTGAAGGGCTTGCACATTTGATCTTTCTGGTTGAAGTTCAGAAGTCCAGATCTCTAGTCTCCATCTACAATACACAGAATACACCATTTAAGATTTGTATACATTTCAAAAACACCATAAACAAGCACACAGAGGAAGGGCCTCTTCCTGACCTGGCTCTGGGAGGAGACACTGATAGATGAGGGCACAGTGGTAGCTTTTCCTTCCCCTGCTGATCCATCTCCACCTCTGGACTAGGAAACCGGGGAGGGGGCTTTCTTTACCAGAATGCTTTCTAAATTCCATGCCAATGCTCAAAGTTTAAAAATTCCAAATGGTTTTTCATTTGTTTTAAAAACCATTCTGTCATCTCTGCCAATTAAGTGACAATTCATTTTTTTCCTTGCACCTGGCATCACTCAGCTCCTTTGAAAAGGGCTCCATGATCTTCCAGTCTAGGCATCTGGAAATGAGACTAACCTGAAAATGAAATACCCACTTTACCTCATATTTCATTTTAAATATTTCTATCCACCTCCTACCCTTTTCAAAATTACCTAAGTACATGAATGCAGTCATTCTGCTTGCAAAGAAAGCAAAATACAATTATTTGATCACAACTCAAGTTCTCTTTGACCATCACCACTAATACCCATATCCTCAGCAGAGGTGGACACTATTTTAATTTGGGTTATATCTTTCTAGGTTATTCTGTGTGTTCTAGTATTCAATCTCTCTCTCCCTCACACACACACACACACACACACACACACACACACACACACACACACACCATTTCTTTTCTAAATAAATGTTTATCATGAATTTGTTCTCCACTTGTTCCATTGCTAGGATGTCTTATCAAACTCTCTACACCACTATAAGATTCTCTTATTCTTTTTCTCCCATACATTTATAATATTTCATTGTCTTCGCTCCTCTGTGTCTGCCTGTAACTGGCTTCCAACTTCTCTGCCAATACCTCCCTGGTACCCTGCAGATGTAACATACATCTCTTCCTTCACGTCTAGGTCCCTGTTAAGTTTCTGGTCTGGAAAATCCTCCCTATCCCTATCCAGTTACTTGAGAGGATTCAGTTCTCAGGCCTCAATGCAACATATTTGGGCTTGGGTTCCAGATGAATCTCTCATACAGATTAACTGTGGATCTTTGTGTATAAAATGAGGTAATTATAATAGCAGTTATAACCTGCATAATAGCAATGATTATAATCTATCTCAAAGGATTGTCCTATGCAGCCACATCAATGTTTATAGCAGGTCAATTCACAATAGCTGAACTATGGAACCAACCTAGGTGCCCTTCAACTGATGAATGGATAAAGAAACTGCAGTATACATACACAATGGAATATTACTCAGCCTTAAAGAAGAATGAAATTATGGCATTTGCTTGAAAATGGATGGAACTGGAGAATATTATGCTAAGTGAAATAAGCCAGTGACAAAAAACCAAAGGCCAAATGTTTTCTCTGATATGCGGATGCTAATTCACAATAAGGGGTGGGGGAAGAATAGAAGTATTTTGGACTAGACAGAGGAGAGTGGAAGGAGAGGAGGGGGCATAGGGGTAGGAATGATAGTAGAATGAATCAGACATTATTATCCTATGTGCATACAGGATTACATGACCTGTGTAACTCTACATCATGTACAACCAGATGAATGAGAAGTTATACTCCATTTATGTATGATATCTCAAAATACATTCTACTGTCATGTATAACTAATTAGAACAAATAAAAATATATTTTAAAACAAGATTGTCTTAAAGAACAAGGAAAATAATCCATGGAATTCACTGGCTCATTAAAGGCTACTCAGTAATTGGTTATAGTAATATCAAGTGCCACCACTGTCATCATTGCCACCTTTTTCAGGAATGTTTATCTCCTCTTCCTTCTCCTTCCCTCTCTTTTCCCCCTTCCTTCCTTCCTTCCTTCCTTTCTTTCTGTTCTGTTTTGGGATGGGTTATCACTATGTTGCCCTAGCAGGCCCCAAATTCCAGAGCTGAAGTGATCCTCCAGCCTCAGCCTCCTGAGTAGCTGGGACCACAGGCCCACGTCACCATGCTGGGCTTACTCTTTCCTTCTTGATCCAGGTTTTGCTCTGAATTCCTACTTCACAAGTAGAACTACTGGAAAATAATCTTAATAAATTCTAAGCTCTATTTATATCACTTTACAACACCTTCTAAGAGACACAAATTTGAATTTAATTTATCATTCCACTATATTCAGGATGGCTGCACAAATGGCAGACCAAGAAAAGCCAGTGAATAACATTTGTTCCTTTTGAGAAACAAAAATTCTAGTGCTTCTTTCCTTATGTTGTTTATATTACAGTGTTTAAGAAGTGTGTACAAATTAAATAGGTATATATGCCTCATATTCTCGCTGTTATACAGTTATAAAATCAAGCACGAGGGGCTGGGATTGTAGCTCAGTGGTAGAGTTCTAGCCTAGCATCGTGAGGCACTGGGTTCGATCCTCAGCACCACATAAAAATAAATAAAATAAAGATATTGTGTCCATCTAAAAAAAATTTAAAAAAACAAGCACTATTATAAATTGCATAAGAACAAGAATGTAAAGCAGTACCAAAAAAGCAACTCGATTCACTTAATGTAATGAATGATGTTTGTCAGTAATTAAGTCACTGCACACCAATATGGTGGAGCTGTGCCTTCTATGAGGGAAAGGGCTCAAATAAGAGAATAAATCAATAATTACCTGGAAGCTGATATGCTCTGTTGAAGAGGCTTGTGCTAGTAATTTGCCTATCTGAACTACCTTGAAGCTTTCATTCATTCACCTTCAGTAGATTTTGGTTTACCTTTGCTTCAGGCAAAAACATTATCTATATCTAAATCCTCCTCTGTTCTTGCATACCCTACAACAATCCTAACTGGGATGACTTAGTCCTGAGGAAAATAAAATTAAACAACCTCAAACCCAAAGGCAGGCATTTGACTGCAGAACTTGGTTGTGAAGTTCAACTCTTCAGAGGTTCTCAGCTCTGGCTGCACATCTGAAAAGCTTCAAGCCTGCCCCAAACAGGTTACATCCCAAATCAATTACAGCAGAATGTCTGCAGGGGGAACCCATACAACCCTGTTTTCAAAGCTCTTGAGACGATTCCAATGTGGTAGAGGTTGAGAATCAGTAACTTAGGGATTCAAGATTTTCAAAACTCATTTGTCTTCCATCCACAGTGATAAACATATTTTATACCACAATCCATACCTAAATACATTTGTATGAAACAGAAACACTTTATAAAATAATACTTAGCTCTTACTACCAGTCATATACTCTGATTTTTCCTATTCCCTTCACTTTTATTTAAAACAATGTTGGAGCTGGGTATGGTGACACACATACCAGCTGTAATCCCAGCTATGTGGGTAACTGAGACAGGAGGATCACAAGTTTGAAACGAGCCTGGGCAACTTAGCAAAATCTTGTCTCAATAAATAAATAAATAGGTGGTGGGGCTAGGGATGTGGAGATGTCACTCAGAGGCAGAGTACCTTTTGGGTTCTCTAAGTATACTGGGTTTAGTCCCCAATACCGAAAAAAAATTTTCAATCTAAAAATAAATAAAACCATGTTGAATGTACTCATTTTACCAATTAAGGAGTAATAACTCATTAGAGGGTTATGACCCAGTTTAAAAATGCTCTAGATAACCCAGAACATAATCTCACAAATTATTCAAGATTATGCTCTCAAATAAAAATATATGTCAAAAATTCCCCCAAAGAATATGTGAATCTCTGAGAATAAGTCCTTATCTGTAGATGCCCATTTTGAACAGTGTATTATATGTCAAATTTTTCATTTTACAAAATAGGAAAAGGTTAAATTCATATATGCTTTCCCTCTTGTGGGTACACATGACTGTGTTCGTTCTGCTTTGCCCACTAGCTGCTATTTCATATCTACATTTTCATACATCATTTTGTCTATTTGAAAAATCCTTAAACAACTGCATTGTGGATCCTTGAACTTAGAATGATGCTGTTGCCCTGGGTGCTGTTTGGGGCATTGGTGTTAGTTTTTCTTTGCCCACAGACCATGGTGCATCCCAGCATGTGGCAGGATGCAGGCATTTATATCAATACTTGGCTGAGTTTTAGCATTCTGGTGCATATTTCCAATTGGGAGTTAAGACAATAGCCCTCTAAGGAGACTGATAAAAAGCACATGTGGCCTCACAGAAGAGGTTTGTGGTCACTAGTAGTATCTTAATAGTTATGCAGCTTTCCAGCCTAGAACCTTCCACCATTGGGTTCTATAGTTTCAGGTCCCCACTGCTCTTACTTACCACAGAAACAAAACAGAATTAAGTGTTGCTCCACAAGGCACAGTTTGTATGAATGTTGCCGCAGTAGCATTCAGAAGTGTTTCAAAGCTTTTTGAGGATCTGAGAGGAGGGCACCTCACCAGGCAAAATTCTATTAGTCAATTTCCAAAGGAGTTTTGGCTTTGAAAAACAATAAATAGTCCAAACCCAAACAATGCATTAAAAAAGAGAGAGAGAGAGACATTAAACTGGACTTACACTGACTATATATGACATATGCTATAAAATCTTACATACCGAAACTTACATAGCTGGCCACTTAAAACATGTTTTATGTAAGAAAACATAACTATGTTTTAAAATGAGAAACAGGCTGAGGCTTTCCTGAGTCAGGGTTGAGCAGCTGGAACAACTTGGGAAGCTGTCCCAGCCTTTTGGGGATAGTGTCAGAGTGTGCATATAAGAGCATTTCTTCAGCAAAGGGCATCTGCTTTAGATTGTTACTGAGCTTGAACAGGGTTATGTTCCTAAGAGAAATGCTAATTCCTTCCAAACTTACATAAATGCCTCAACAAACTAGAACTTCTATAAGGACTACTAAAATGTTTCTAGCCTTGAGAATTTTAAATTATCTTAAGTTTTAATTTAATTCCCCTATAGAGAAAAGCCACATTAAAAGCCACATGTCTTCAATGGAAGACATTGAAGATCTAAACCACAGCCAAAACTATCTTTCCAAGGAAGAAGTGAAAGAGAAAGAGCAACATTCAAAGAAAACCCCGATACTCTTATCAGAGTTAAGACCTATTTTTGGTTGTGCAATAAATAAATACAGCAGCCACCAGCCATATGTGCTTTTGATCACTTGAAGTATGGCAAGTCCAAACAGATATGTGTTGTAAGCAGAAAATACGAACCATATTTTAAAGACTTAAGACAAAGAATGTAAATTATCTCAATAATACATTTTCATATTAATCACATTTTGAAATACTGCATATGTAGCCTACCTTATATTTCTGTTGGATGGTGCTGCTCTATAGAAAAGTAACCAAAGTCTTTCTGGTCACAAATATCCCTTGGCAAGGCTGGAATATTTGCTACATTCTGAACACACACAATGCCA